>VZTH01007037.1:211497-246017 GCA_013397815.1 Aleadryas rufinucha | reverse complement strand
CCCTTCCGCCGGGAAGGCCGCGCTTACAGGTCAGTGCCGAGCTGGGTGAAGCCGGAGTTGAGGCAGCCGCGGGCTATGCGCCTCCAGAGGAGATCTCGGCTGCTGAGGAAGCGCAGGCGGCGGCAAACCTGGGCCAGGCGGCCCAAGGCCTGCGCGTCCAGGTAGGAGCAGATGAGGAGCAGCAGCTCCTCGGGTAAGGCCCAGAGCGGGGAGGGGAGGGAGGCGGCCCGGGATCTCCCCTCCGCCTGGGGGGATCGGGGGCTGCCCTTCCTCCCCATGGAGCAGCAGCTCCCGCCCCTCCTCCCCGGGAGCCGGAGCTGCTGCTGCCCGGGGGAGGCCAAGCCATGGACGGGGCAGCCGCTCCCCAGTCACATGGGGCAGGAGCCGCTGCCTGTCACTGCCCCCTCCGGGGGAGGAGGCGGCTGCCGGGACCGGAGGGGGCACGGGCCGCCGAGCCCACCCTCGTTAGCGATTTAATTCATTAACGGGAGCCGCTGGGACTCCCCCTGTGCTACTTGCCCTCCCCCACCCCCCCTCTCCACACCACGCCACGACCGGCTCACGGGTCTGTATCTTCCGATATGGGAGTAGCAACGTCACCTGATCCGAGTATTCGTTAATGACGTGAACAATTAATGGTGGGGATGGTGATCCCAGGTAACCAGAACATCTGCCTCACCACCTGGAGCAACCCCAGCTAGGCACTGCACCCCTCCCAAGGAAGGTGAACAGCAAGGTGATTAGTGCTCATCAGTTATCCTTGACCAGGGTCAGGAGCGCCTGTCACCCACGAAGTGACAGCAGGGGTCATCTGGTGCTGCACAGCAGTTTTCAACACTCCCAAATTCCTGGGATACATAAAAGAAAGGGTCTTCCCAATGTAAGAGCAGGCCCTGCTACAATGGATTTAGGGCTGGCTTTTCACCAGCACCCTTCCTTGCAGTCCATTTCCCCTTCCAGAGCTCCATAGAGTGGGGGCTGAAAAGTGCTCACAGTTCACACGTGTGTGTACACATGCACAAGCACACCACCTCGAAAGAGCAGTTCATAATAACTGAGTCATTGTTGCCATCCACAGGAGCCAGGAGTACTGACAACGCAGAAGGATTCTGGTCCAAAATGGCAAAGTAGCTCTCCACAGACAGTGGAGCAGGAAAATATGAGTCTAGGGTTGTGTTATTCTTTCTTATAGTACTTTCCACTCTACAGAAGCCTGAAATGCTGGGGAAATTTCTCCCTCAAAATTAAAAAAATAGATAAATTATAAGAAGTCCATCGTCTGCCTAGAATGCTTTGAACAGGTATCACTTAGCCACCACAATCTACATCTCATTTTGCAGGGTGGAGTAGGATAGTAAATTTCAGCATATAATGAGGTTACCATAGCATACAGGCCATTTGACAGTACTTGCATCCTGTTCCAGAAGGTCATCTTGTCTGTCTAATCTCAAGCTCCCAAATACTTCTATGAATAAATCACCAACTCTGGAAGCCTCATATTTAAGAGATTCAAAAGTGCCAGATAAAGAGCTCTCTGGGCCATTTACACTGAGTTTTAAAATACCTTGGAAATCAGGGAAGTTCCAAAAGACAGCAGTTTTTTTATCAGCATTTTTAAGGAGTGATGTCCGAAGTAATAAAAAATTTCTCAACCTGAGTTTGAGCTCAGGTGAAATAACAGCACATCTAGTACAGGGCTTAAGTAGCCAGCTGAAAGGGAGGTGATACAAATTTTGCTTAAGATTGTGGAAACTTTGTGTGAATGCACTTTTATATCAACTTCATATCTTTCTGATGATATGGAACTTAGTCTTTTTGTAACAGACTACAGCATTATCTGAAACATTAAAGTTATTAGAAGCTGAGTGACTTCGCTGTCTTAAATTGCTATTGTAAAGACATACTTATTATCGGGTTGGTCTTTCTCTAGTAGAATCCCACAGAGAAAGACTGCTTATGCACCCTACACTATTTAATATTTTTACTAACAATCTGAAAAAAATCTGAAATCCTTCTTAGCAGAGCTTTGTAGGAAGCACAAAGCATGGGGCAAGAGGCAAAGGATGCTTATGGCTGCATAGCCCTAAGTTAAGTTTAGGCATAATCACATCGTATGTATTTCAATCAAGTCAAATGTAAAGTCTCACATCTAGGAACAAAGAATGTAGGTCACACTGAAAGGATGTAACTCTATCCTGCAAAGCTGCAATTCCATAAAGACTTCATTAAGATGAATAATCAGATGAACGTGAGCTCCTTCTGCAGTGCTATGACCAAAGGGCTAGTGCTGTCCTGGGAAAAAAAACAAGAGCTGGGAGTTCTTTTACCTCTGGTTTTGACTCTGTTGTGACTGTTTTGGAAATAATTTGTCCAGACAACATTTCAAGAAGGATATTTAAAAACTAGAGGGGTTTCAAAGAAGACTAGTAAAGAATGATTACAGGACTGTCAAACATGTTTTGTAGTAAAACCCAAAGAGCTCAGTCTATTCAGCTTTCTAAAGAGAAGGTTAAGGTGTGAGGTGATCATACCTCATGAGCACTGAAAACAGGAAGAAAAATCTGGATCTTCTGTTTAACAGATAAGGAGATAAGATCTCTTGACAGAAGGTGGTGGGAAACAAATTCATGAATTAAGTGTGCTCTTGTAGTGAATAAAATTAACTCTTGAAACAGCTTGCCAAGATTTATGGTAGATTCACCATTACTGGATTTATAAAAACCAGTACCAGTTGGGTTTGGTTTCAGGTTTTTTTCCTTAGAGAGAGAGACTGGCTAGACCACAACTGCTAAAACTTAACCAGGAACTGACCTGGAGAGTTCTAACTCAGGATATCAGACCACAACGGTCCAAAGGGTCTCTTCTGGTCTTAGGCTCTCTTACTCTACAGAGGCAGCATCTGCTCAGTGCGTGTCTCTCTGCACTGTGTGGCACCCAAATTCCAGTGGACAGTCTCCAGCCTGAGGCTGTGCTGCTTTACCAAGGAAAACTACTTGGTGCAGACCAGAAAGCCTGGGTGCAAAGTAACACATGCAGCGTGACCCTCTGTGATACCAGGTCCAAGGTTATGGACAAGTGCATCTGAAGAAGGGAAGCCTTAGTGCCCTTCAATTTGTGACCCAAGGTATAAACAACTGTGAAATACTTGGTTAAGATTGTGTTTGCATCCAGTAATCTTGGAGAAGGTCAGCTATGCTCCAAGCAGGGGACAAAGGGCAGTATGAAGAAAAAAATTACTGTACATTGCTCTTAAATGTGGCATTGTTTTCAAGTGTGGATAATTGTCTTAGAACATAGTAACTGTAGTTATTTTTTGCCCAAAACATAGATGTCATCCATTACTTTCTCTGAGTTCTTTTTTTAAGAGAAACTTAAAAAAAGAACTCAGAGCAACCAGCAACTTCATACACTTGCACACACTTTCTCAGGCATGGTTTCAGATGCTGCCCGTTGCAAAGCTGTTAAAGCTGTGCATCACAGACTAAGAACCCCATGGCCTTAGTCTTCCCAACAATGCCAAAGTAAGTGCTTATGTAGGTGTCTGCAGGAGCAAGAACCAAGGAAAGTTCTGAACCATTACTAAAACTCTGTGTGTAGCATGATTATTTCCACTGCATTGTTCACACTCTAATAAAGGACTTGGAGCAGGTGCTCAGTGCAGTGTAATCATAATAACGTATCTTTCCCAAAACTTGCAGTCAAAGATCCCAGTCCTTTTCATGGCTCATGACCACTCTGAACCTCTAGAAAAGGGGTAGGGTTCTGTGCTGAAGTAGCAGACTATTCCAGCATCATGGCTCGCAGGGTTTGTAAACTAAATATCAGAGGGCTTGTATCTGTAAAGCCTTAGCAGCGTAAGTAAATGAAATCCAGCTTGGAGAAACATCATTTGAATACCTGCCTGTCACTTTTTTTTCTGTCTTCAAGGGGTTTTATTATTTGCTGTGCCCTCAAATACACCTTTCCAGCTAAAGACACATTCATGTGGACAGCTCTTTGTTTTGTTTTTCCTTCCAACCAATGCTTTTGTGTACTTCTGAAACTTAAGACACCTCCTCTGCTACTACAGTACTTATCTGTAACACCATCGCTTTGAGGGATTAAAGCAGGTTACTTGTTACACACTTAGATCAAGAGTTATCTGAGTAGAAAGTCTATCCCGTTAGGGTTGGCGGAATCTGTTTTTGATCTTGAGTTGTTTTGATTTTCTCTGAGAGCAAGTAACATGTTATTTTAACTTCTGAATAAGGTGTGCTACCTGACTGTGTCTCTTCTGTTTGGCAGAAAGGATTAGAAACCTCCACAAAACTTGCACTCTATTAAAGCAGAGTGCTCACCATTGAGAACCAAGGAGCTGAATTGTTTTCAGATTATATGTGTGTGTGTGTGTCTTTCCCACATCAAAGACTTTGATGGAAGCTGTTCACGCTATTGTCAGGAATGCAGGGATTGGCACGAAGGTGATTAGCAAAATTGCTTTTCTGTAGGAGAAGCACAAAAATTATCAAAGGATTAAAGAGGATAAAATTAAAAGGTTATGCTGAATTTGGGGGCAAATTTTCTGCTTTTAAATTTTCTCCCAAATTATACATATTAATTTTGTTTTACCTATGAAATATTTGCTAGAAGAAACAAGGATTAGAAGCTGTTTCATATGGGTTCTGTTAAAGGGAGATGAAAAATCTTCCCTTAAAACTATTCTCAGCAGACCCTATGCCAAACCCCATCCACGAGGAGCTTTTGATGAGTACTAACAGCACACAGCTAGCAGCCGTCCCTACAAGGTTCTCAGCAGCCACAGGATTGGGACCTTTAGTCATGATTATGCTGAAAATTATGATAACAAACAATTACGTAAATCAGTTTGTCATCAGTGATGCTGTTTGTTTACTTTTCTCACTACACTCTGCTGACAAAGATACTAAACTGAGGGGATCACTTTCATTATCCACTTGCCAGGCACATGCAATGCTTTTGTATTTTGATCAGCAGCTGAGCTGCTTGAATGGTTTGGGAAAAAAAGGCAATAAAAAGGGATTCTCAAATATTTTAGTGTATCAAAATGAACAGAGCTTTCCAGAATCTTTCTTGCTTAGCAAAACTGCAGTGCAATAAAAAAAATATCACCTCCCTTAGCCAGCAGAATTGTCTCATCTTGCTGGTTCAGACTCTGTTTATTGTGCATTTTATTTTGAACAATCCTCTATTATTTGCTAAGTACAAGCCATATACCTATTTCTTGTCTTTGCCTTTTGAGTTTTGTTTGTTTGTTTTACTAATCTGTTCTTCCCAGGAAGTCACCCAGAATATTTTGTTTTAAACCTCATTTATCAAAGTATTATCTAAAGCATCTGTTCAGAAAATGTTCATTTTAACTGTTTTCCCAACAATGACCTTCTTCCTCCCCCCCAGGCCACATCAAGTTGTCACTCAGCAGACAGCTGTGGAATTTGGAATCATTCCTTTTAAACGCTTTACAATTCCAAATGGTAGATTTCTAATGGCACAATATGATTGCCACAAAGATCTTTAAATTTCCCAATCCTCCAGGCTTCAAAGGCTGGACCGTCCTTGATCTCCTGAAGGAATGCTTTTGAATCTTGTTCTTTTATAGGGGCTACCTATGAAGATATTTTAGGGGCTTTTTCCTTTCGTACTTAAAACCTGAGGAACTAAACATTCAAATACCCGCTGGCTTTTTTGGGAGTGAGATCAAGATGTACAAAGTTGTTTCTAGGGATTCTCAGCTCAGTTTTCATTAGTTCCACAGGTAGTTCCAAAACTTCTTGGAGTGTTTATAAAGCAATATAAAGATCTTTGGTTTAGCAGTGACTGTGATACTGTTTTATCCTGCATTTTCCTTCCACCTGCATGGCTATGTCATGCAGTTCCTCACCTGCCATGAGCAAGTCCGTGCCCATGGGTACAGAGGGGTTCATTGCTCTTGGAGGATTCACTGCTGTCATATCACTTACAAGGTAATAATTTGTTTAAGTAAAGGGAGCAAACCTTATCCTACAAGTAGTTTTGGGTCTGCCTTGACCAGGCAACCAAGACAGAGCCTAATTACCTGCAAAAACTACAAATGTGCAAAATTATTAGAGTCCTAGGCTTACTTCTCCCTTTTCCTACAGTCAGAGGAAACATTTCACTATTAGTCCTTTCTTGCACAGTAGGATTTCTTAATCAGGAAGCTGACATTTTTTATTTCTTGCTGGTTAATTCTGTTTCTTATTACTGAAACACAGAGTTCGTTAATTTGAGGTTGAGAGACTTACAATGCAGCAACAGGAATCTGGCTGGTGCTAGGAACAGCCTTTCTTTCTACCCAGTTCAGCTTATGCCAACCCATAAGGCATGTTTTACCCTCTCTCCTCTTACAAATGAAGCACACATATATATATAAAAATCAAGGAAAGTATCCCGCTGTCCACACACAGTAGGTCCTAGTCCTGCAGCAAAGCACCACACTTGTGCATGGTCCCACCTCACAGATTCAGGATGGATTTGGGGTCTTCAGCTGTACCCACCCTGGGGAAGGCACTGTCCTTTCTGTGCTCCTACAGTACCTCACATGACATGACCTCTGCTGTGACTGAGGTTCTCAGGTATTGTTATAAGGAGCAATTAATGCTTTGTCACTGCAGTAAGTGTATGTTTAGATACCCTATATTGGTAGTGCGTGTGATTTTTAAATAGTCCTCAGCCTAACCTCAGGTTTTGTGATGAGAATAACAAACTGCAGAAACAACTTGATTACTAACGCAGTTTATGGGTCATGGAACAGGCCTTAGATCCTCATTTACACAGTTTCTTATGATCATGTAAGCCCCCAGTCTCCAAGACTATTTTTATTTGTTTGTTTAGATCAGTTTAAAAAAAAAAATCTCAGGTCCCAAAATAGAGAATGTTTTCCTTTGGAACTGGAAGCAAACACACTTGATGGCTTTAACATCTGTTGGACAATGCATGGTTGGGTGGTGGGCACCTCACACAGTTTTGTGACAAACATGTGCATACAGCGTGTCAGATTATAAATCCAAGAATAAAGAGTCATTAAAACCTCCCTTCTCTAGCCCACCTGCCATGAAAATAGGCTTTTCACTCTATCTATTTAAACTGAAAATTGAGTATTCGGAAGAAAAATGCCGACATTCCAGGGATTCAAGTCAAAATCTCCCCCTCCAGTAAAGGAGGTCTGTCAATTGAACATAGATTGATCCATTGTCTGTCTCCCATCAGGACCCACAAGCCACCCCATGCACATATGCTTCTATTCTGGCTTGAAACAAGAGACCTCACAGTCCCAGGCCATCACAACAACATTTACATCTGCCATGGGCTTGATCTGAAACTGCATAATTCTCAAATACCTTTCTGGGTTTGCAGCCTGTTAGCACATGGTGCTGTTTTGGGGTACAGATTCCAGTGAGATTAGCTTGCTACCCCACAGAGCATGAGCCCTCTCAGCTCCGCCATGAGCACAAATCTTCCTGCTCTTGGAAGGGAGAAAAGGAGAAAAAGACACTTGCACACTGGATCAAGTCTTACCAGAATTCGCGTGACTGCCACGAGTGCTAAATTTTGTCCTATCCTTTCTCTTTTCCTCCAGTTTGCAGTGGACTTACCATTGTTAGTATGGTGATGAATTAATGCCTGAATTATTAGCAGCAATATATTGAAATGCATTTCAAGGACAAAACATCCAGCCTGGGCAAGGTGCCCATGCCCCTGGAGAGGAGAAAAGGCTTCTAATTAACAGACGTAGGTCGTGACTCTTGAAACTGAATTTACTAGTATGGTGAAGCCTGACAAGTGACAGTGCTTCTCACAGATTATTCTCCTCACCTGTGACTGTGCTTCTTCATCTGTTTAGCCATTGTGAGCCTTTTAACACACTCTGAGCCTAATAACTGCATTAGCAATGCTGGGAAGAAAACAGCTTTCTAAAGCAGGTAAAGCCCACAGCACTTTTTCCCTTTTGGTTATGTCTTTTTCCATGCACATACATACAAATGTGTTTTTTTTCCCCAGCATGAATCTCTGTACAAGGAACCATTGAAGCCATCTCCTTGTTTATTTCTTGTTGCCCCTCTGAAGTGTAAGGCCCGTTTGCTGTGTGGATGCCCTGGCAGGTGTTTGGATGTGCAGGTGTGTGCGCAGGCAAAGTCCTGAGCACAAGCACAAAGATTCAAATACCAGGACCTTTCAGCCTGAACCTGACACTGCCACTTTAAAACCAGAGATGTGGACATCAAAGTTTTCCACTCCCCAGAAGGAAAGGACTATTTTGCACCCTTCCAAACGATGTCTCTCATCTCTGCCTTTCCTACAGCCTTCTCTCTCTTTCTCACACGCACACTTTTTCTAATACCATCCCTCCCTCTCCACTTCAAACCATGGGAAAAACCTAGGAAAAGAAGCTTGCCGACTAAGGGACCGTTTCACTGCATTGTGTTTTCCAGCTAGACCTGAACAGACTGAAATCAATTCAGCTCTCTTTTGCTCGCTCTTTCCCTCCCTCTCCCATGTCTTTTTTTGTTTCTCTTAGATCGTGCTCCCTACCTTAAGAAAGCCCGGTTTAGTTATATCCATCCCCATAGCAATCAAGTGACCAGTGGTTTTTTATTGCTTGTAAAAACACAGTATCTTTTTCATGGGAGTCAGGTTCTCCTTTAGTTTGAAATGCCCAGTGAGCAGTGGCAACAACCTGCAGAATCTTTGATCAATTCTCACATATCCATTTGAAGTATCTTTAGTAGACCCATCAAAAGAAAGGGGCTTGGTAATTAATATTTTAATAGAGTATACCAGCCTCTCACTGTGTTATTGGCAAGAGGCCTGATTTAACAGGAGCACACAGAAATACCTCTGTCTGATCTGAATTGCTACGTGCTCTAAAAAAATATACATTATTAAAGCTGAAGTCCAGCTGTTGCTATATTAATATCCTCTGTTTTTTATTTGCTCCTACCTTTTGGAAGGTTTCAGTTTTCATTCTGAAATTTTCCAGGCTTGCTCCCAATACTTAGGTTATAACTGCAGGATAAGAACGAGAGGAGAATACAAGAAGGTTCACTGGAAACTTGAACAGGTGAGATTCAGCACAGCAGAGCCAGCAGCCCAAAGAAGGCAGAAGTGTCACTTAAATTTTGATTGTACAACCTGTTGACAAAGGGACAAAATTAAGATGTGTGTGCAAGCTGGCTCTTATGCCTTCCAATCTTTGGAACAGTTAATTCCACAGCAAGTGTTCCCTTAACATATTTTTTTCTTTCCCAGAATTGTCCAGGGTCTCGGGACCAGATGTGAGGGTGCTGTAAACAACAGTTTTCACTGTGTTTAGCAGAATTGTGCTGCTTTATATTGAAACCTAAAGAAAACACAAAAATTATCCACCTATCCAGGACTTCCATAATAAAGAAAACCCAGCAACCAAGACTAACCACAAAGCAGAAATGTCCAGTGAAAGCCAAACATCACAATTTCAAAGTAGTTTAAGTAATAAAAATAAAGGTGCTGTGAAGTTGCAGGTTATCACCAACACCTAGTGGACCAGAGCCCCGGTCCTTTAGGACATGCATAACATTCTCCCAGCCAAACTGGACTTGCCAAGTCCAGCCAGCAGGTAGTGGCATGCCAAAGGCTTCTTCTCATGTAGCCCCACTTGACCACAAAATTATGAGGTCTTGCTATGCTTTAATGGCAGCTACATCAAAACCAGTACTGCAGAAAACTGTTCACCACTTACCAGGTGTTCAGTTCAGGTCAGGTCAACAGCTGGTCCCAGGGCAGGTTCATCCCATTTGAGAACTGAATTGTCACCTTCTCTGCTACCTGTGGTTTCCAGCTGGAGGCTGGAGCAACCATAAAAACGAGCTCTAAAACCTGCCTTTCAGACTGACACAGTCATTTGGCTGTCTGTCACTACTTCTGAAAATCAAGCAGAACTGTTGGGTGCTCAAGACCACTGAAAACATTTTATTTAGGTGCCTAAATACTTTTTCCAGTGTCTAGTTTCTGACTCCTAACACTACATGTGCTGTGTCTCACCTACCTCCTGCACTGTTCTGCTGTGGTACAAATTTTGATACCACAATTCCAAATTACTTCCCAAACAGCACAGCACAGCATGTCCTGTACTTCCTCTACCATCTCAAGTACACTGGTAGTAACAGTTTTGAAACTTAACCTACCCAGGATTTGTAACCAGTATCTCCTAAGTATCCTAATTTGCCTGCACCCAGAATGTGGCCTAGTTGTTTTCAGCCAGCTGCACAGCTTTTCAGACCTTTATTTCAGGAGAAGAGGTGATTAATTATGACCCTAATTTTATGCTATACAGAGTTTTAGGTGAAGGAATTGAAGAGTTCAGCCATTCAGGTCAGCATTGGTTCTATTTGGTTTACACATGTCAGTGTTGTGTGTGTGTTCATAAATATTCTCTGTATTTAATAAACAGTGTATTGTGTAAATATGGTTTACCCAGTATTTTTCTTTAAAATGAACATATGCTGAGTAACATGCACAGGAGTATAACAGATTCTGTACAAAACTGCAGAAAGGGGCAAGTAACATACTGTACAATGAGGAAATCCTAGATTATAATAGATACTTGTCTTGGAGCATAAAAAAAAGGTGCATGAAGTTATCCGTACTGCAAGGTACTTCCCGGCTAGTGTGCTTAATCTTACGAACTCCTGATAGCATTAACAATGTTTTTTGGGTTTGGTTTTTCTTTAGAGAAAACACTGTGGTTAAAAAAAAAAAAGTAAATAAAGAGAATTTAAACATGGGGCAAAGCTTTGGTGTGCTGTTATTGTGAGTGTATTTTCAGGAGCAGTTTCCCAAGAGCTCAGTCCTTTGCATGCTATGATTTCTTCTGCCTGTTCTGATTTCTTATTTTATATAATACCAGGTTAATATCTAAATATAAACTTTTTCAAACACTTTTAGGTGCTGAAATAGCCTGGCAGCTTTAGTTGGCCACTTCCAGGTCTGCTGAGCTTTTCTGGCTTGCAAATAATTGTAATGATTGTGTGTAAATGCCATCTCTTGGGACTCCTGTGACAGATAGTGTAGGAATGCAGCTCCTCTGCAAGTAGCACAGAGGGATCCACTTCCCTGCACATCTTAAAACATTCTTTGGGGAAAAACTCTTTCTCTCCATCCAGAATCTCAATTATGTCCCTGAAAATCCTGGGGAGAGAGTTGAAAACAGGGTACACACTTCAAAAAACAAAAAATATTAAAGGTAGTAGGGGAAAATAAAGACATTTTCCAGCTTACACGAACAGATGGACAAGAATAGCCTTCTGAGCAATCTGAACTTTGTACAAGAGCTTAAAGACAGCAGATGAACATTGTATTAAAAAGGCAGAGGAGTGAACTACAGTGAGAAAGGAGAGAGATGGTGTTGAGACATTTTCAGGGGGGCAGGGAGATGATTCGTTGGGCCAAGTGACCTTTTCCCATCCAGCAATTTCTTCTGTCCCAGTGCAGAATGACAATGGGAACCCAATGGCAGCGCAATCTGACATCCACGTCCATACTGAAAGAGATTCAACTCGACCGTGCTGCACTGCTGTGGCCATGGGATGCTGTGAAACAAGCCAGACCTAAGTTTCCAACTTGCCCTCTTTTCTGTTGTTGTTGTTATTGCTGTTTGTTTCCATTCACCCCCTTTTATTCTCCATTTTTTTCTGTCTTGACTCTGATGGGGGCTCTTTTTGTGCAAAACAAGCCCTTCTGATCTCTTTGAAAGGCCAGCTCTTGTCATTCTTCCAGATCATCATTGTATGACATGTTTTTATATCAGACTGACAAAGGAGCTATTTGATCAGGGGGTATGGTGTGTGATTGTAAGAAATTCAGCTAGCCGGTGGCAGCCATTGTTCCCCAAAGCGGCTCCCTGACCCCATTCTATTCAAGGAAAAACTCCCTTGGAGTGGCCTCTATTCATTGAGTAACACCAGTCCGCAGTCTCACTCCAGGAGTATGTTCAATTCAGAGGTGTGTCACCGATATTGCCCATCAACCAGCCTTTAACTCTTTCATCAGCATTAGGTTTCCAACACAACAGCTGTTATCATAGGAGGAGCTGGGGAGGGGGGGTCGCGATGCATTCCAGCGAGCTGGAGCTCTCCTTATCTTGGAGAAATTTAACCTTCCTTTCAAAAGTTGCCTCGGAAAATATCTGCCTGCTGACTTCTGCAAAGTGCGGCCCGAGCCATTTGCCTTCCCATCCCTGCGTCCTAAAATGTCACAGTTACTCAGCTTCTAAAACAAGAATCTCTGTGCTTGCTCAGGCTAATGAGGGGCTTTGCATTGATATTAATGGTTTTTGGATTTGGCCTAAAATTATCTGTGACCCTCCTGCACCCCAATCACACAACCTTTTTTTCTCACATATAATCTTGTATCCATGTATGCATCCATGGCATCAGTGCAGCTGCTGGCTGTAAAAAAGAACACACTTTCATCTGCTAGGGATCATTTGTCTCCCTAGGAACCATTTCATCTCACATTATCAGCAGAGAAATCTTAGGGCATCCTCATGAGCTCTGAGAAGGCACTTCACTAAAACTGCTCTTGCTTCCTTCAACTAAACTCTCTATGCACTAACATAGAGCCTCCAAAACCAAGGGAAACCAGAGCAAAGCTCATGTTAGGTGGCTCAGGGCCACTGTCCTGTGCTTGAAGGGTTATACAGCACTGCCATGCAGCCCGAATGGGATCAGACTCAGGCACAAGGTGCCGAACAGCTGTGGGTTTGGCACCACAGTGATCGATGGCTTTGAACACTGTGGAGAGAACTGTCCAGATGACAGGATTAAAACCAGCCAGCCCAGTCCAAGTGCAGGTACACAGGTTACTGACTGCCTTGAAGCAGCCTCTGAAGTAAATTAAACTCAGTTCATCCATCATAGAGTGGATGTGCTGCATCTGTTGATGCAAAATGTTTTCCCCATGCAATGAGCACATCTGCTGGCTGTTGCAGGTCATCCATCTCTTGACATGGTTGCAGTGTCTCAAGAGCAGAGCTCCTTGCAGGGCCTCTTGGCTAACCATTCGCTTGCTTCCCTGGTTGGAAACACAGCCCTGCTTTCAACATCACCACTAGACCCCTACTCCTTCTGCTGCCTTCCTCCCGCAGCCAGCATCCTTCTCGGGGTTTGGTACCACCTTGATAGCGGCTATCTCCGGGATCGGGATTTGTTAATAAACTCGGGCTCCCTCTGCTGGGACAGAGCACAAAATACGGGGGCGTTGGGGGGGTCGGTCTGTCTGTCTTGTAGGACAGGGTGTTTTCACTGCTGGGCAGTTGGCTTTTTTCCCCATGACATTTCAGTAGATGTCACAATGAACTCTGCATTTTTCTCCACTCGGTGATAACGGTGGAAAAAACAGCAATGCTTTGCACTGCAACATCCTTCGCTGCATGCTCCAAAACCTGGGAAACTTGCATTAAACTTCCAGTGACCTGTGGAGTGATTTGGCACCAGCTCTGTTTCACACAGGGGGCAGGAGAAGCTCAGGTGGTCGGCCAGTTGCTCCATGTCATGAGCTGAGACATGTGAGGCTCTCCACTGTCCATTGAGACACATGTACTCCCAGCGCACAGTGTTGAATTTTACTCCTCTGGGAACAGTCCTTTAAAATGCTTCTGTCACAGACCTGCTGTCTGTCCTGCAGACAATCTCCTGCCACAGGAGATTTTTCATCCACCTCGGATAACTGCAAAAGTTGCAGCAGGCTGTGGAAGCCTACTCCTGCCCTCTCCCAAGAGCATGCTCTGCAGTGAGACCTGTCTGCATGAACAGGATACTGCTTCTTGGAGGCTGGGTTTGCCCAGCCATCTCTGCATCTCAAGCAGAAGACACTTCCCTGCTCCACCTGCACCATGCTAAGTGGTCACCCCATGATTTAAAGCATGGGGGAAAGATTCAGGTGCAGCCCTGCTAGCCAAGCTGTTCCCAGTGTGCAGAAATGTCCAGGCAAGAGTGAAACCTGCTAGGAAGGAGAAGCAAACCCAGTTCTTGAGTAGAACAGGCAAAGCTGCAGAGAAGGCACTTCAGGGAGACTTTCCCAGTGCATCTTGGACTCTTCCCATCTGCCACCTGTGAGTTCAGCATGCTACATTGTCTCTATGACCTTTAATCCACCCCTAGTTACTGTGCAGAATGTTACTGCATCAACATTTTTTCCAACAAAAACTGCAGTGTTGATCAAATTAAATGCATTTCCTCAGCAAAGCTGCTGCCTTCATCGCTCACATCTGAGCTTCCTGCCCAGAGATCACTGCTGAGGGTAAGCAGGCTGCTCTGCATACTCCAGTTTCAAGGAAGGTCAGACATTTCCTAGCAGCTCAATACAGACAAGTAACTCTAGAGGCCTGTTGCTTTCCATGACAGCTCCCACCAGTAAATGGGGCACCCAGCTTGCATCTAAGTCCGTGTTATGGTCCTGCAGCATCCTGATGTTCGCCTGCTGCCTCAGGTCTTATCTAGGGCTGAGCCTTCTCTGTGTAGGATGTTGGCAGAGGTGTGGAGTCACTGCTTTGGCAGGGAAAGATTTGCTTCCCCACAATGTATGTTCCTGAAATAATATACAAATATCTTCAGAGTTCCTACCTCCACAGGTGCTCTATAGGTTTAAATCAGAGCAAGCAGCAACACAGGTTTCTGGGGATGAGGATTCTGTGCTACGTTGATGAGTCTCCCCCTCCTCATCCTGAGCTCTTCGTGGCCCACTGGCACCCATCTTACTTTTTGCCTTATGGTCTTTCATGTCATGACTGCTTCCCACATGGCCATCTTCAAGTAACAGCTCCAAACCTGCTCCATACAACAGCAGTGGCAGCAGATATCCATCGTATGCATAAAATCCTGCAAGTTGGCACACTCAGAGCTTTCCTGCACTGACACCAGTGGGGAAGGCCAGACCCATAAGTACCCACCAGTGCACAGTACCTGTGATGCTGCCCAGACATGGAGCAGAGTCTGATCTCAGTGTCCAACATCTCCCCCGGGAAGTCAGTGCAACTCCTCTGGACCACTCATCAGGACAGGTTATGGCCATCCCAGCTTGCCATACCACAGGGTAAATATGGCTCTGGGGTGGAGCAGGCAGCAGAGGAACAGTGAGCAGTGGGTGCTGCCTAGTAAAGTAGCCATGAAATAGCTGTGTCACACTGCCATTTCTCTAAGTGACGGTCCTCTGAAGCAGCCCATTAGGGGTTCACTTGGTCTCAATAGCAGAGGCTCCAAATTTGTCATCTCTGCATGCCCTTGAGTGACAGGAGGACTAAAAGCCTATGTGTTTCACTAACTGGCTCCAGCTGCCTTCTCCTTCCAACAGGTATTCATCTCCGGGAAACATACTTTAGGGAGCATAGGATGGGACCCTCAGCCCCTCCTCCCCTTTCCACTGGCCAGTCTGGCTCCTTCTGCTTTTCCATGTAGGACTTGTCCATGCTCCTGCCTGCTTTGTCCCCTTTGCTGTTCACCCCTTTGCTCACATCAGCAGTACAGCTTTCCACACCATAGGTAGCAAATACACAAAAGAAATGCCCCATCCTCACCACATGTAATGTGATCCCATGTCACAGCACTAAGGATTTGTCTGAAATCCCAGCTCACAGAGCATCGCCATCAGGATGAAAATCTCAGCTGTAATTTTCTCTTCCCTGTAGGGAAGTTTCCCTCCTTACTGATGCTGAAGGCAAACTAGCTCCCCCAGGGAGCCCCAGACTTGATTTGGGGAGCCCTAGCTGGTGACTGGAGTGTCTAGGGCCATAGTGGCCTAGAGGCTGTCACATTCACC
The DNA here is from genome assembly GCA_013397815.1 of Aleadryas rufinucha. NCBI lineage: Eukaryota > Metazoa > Chordata > Aves > Passeriformes > Aleadryas > Aleadryas rufinucha. The sequence continues at coordinate 230,192 of VZTH01007037.1, read as the reverse complement.
AACTGGCAACATGGCCCCTGGGGGTGCCACCTCCGCATCACACTGCACCACCCTGGAGTCCGGCTTCATTCTGGGAACACCACAACTCTTACAAGGAGGTTGGAGGGGAGCACTGGAGAAGGACAGGCAGCTGCTGGGGTGGGGACAGTCGTCAAGAGCAAGTCATCCCCCTGCACCGGTGTCAAGTGCATGGCAAAGCCACGGGTCTGCAGGGGGAGGTGGTGAAACTCTCAGCTCCTTGCAGTGATCGCTCTGAGAGGGAGTGAAGTGCAGACACTTCTTCAGGCTCCACAATGGAGGCTGCAAGGGCTCAGCACATCAGCAACCACCACTCTCTGCTCTTGATCCCACCAGTCCTTTAGGGGCTGGGGATGCCCCTTTACCAGCCAGCAGCAATTAGTAAGAAAGAGCTTTTCTTATAATTAACCAGCTTGTGATAGTGGTGGGATTTGGGTCAGAGCAGCAGGTGCACATACTGCCACAAGCCACAGTTACAGCCTTGGGAATTTGCAGTTTCCACAGCACTTCCTGCCCTATTGTGCCCCTCTACATCTCGATCACTCCTCAAAAGTGCCGTGGGACAGCATCTGGCGTCAGTGACCAGCTCCTGAAACACACATTCTGCCAAAATCTTTGGGTATATGAAAACTTGTGCACTCACTGCTGTCGCCATGCCAGCTTAGTGTACGAGAATTGCAGACATGGGCATGGAGGATAATTAGGTCAAACTACCTTCTGCTCACATGTGAACTTATCCACAGTGGTTCTAGTGAAATTGGAGGAAAGATTGTGGCTTTACCCATCACAATTGAGAGCAAAAATAGATCAGACGTCAATATTTAAATGACAGGAGATGGAGTCCTCCTGGGAAAGCACAAGATCTGGCATTTCAGATGTCATTATAAAATAAATATTGCCTTTGCCTCAGAGGTGTGCTGTGGGCATTGCAGCTGGAAATAAGTGTCAGGAGACTGTAACTGCCTTACCTGCACCTCCTGTGAAGACCATCCATGTCTCTCTTCTTCAAAACAGACTGGAGTTATAGTGGTCCCATCTGAATAAGGGTTACAGCTCCATGGTCAATTCCTATTGCTCCACAAGTCCCTGCAAGAAGCTCTTGGAAAACACCAGCTCTGAGCAGAGAGACATCACCCCAGTGGGTGGTCATTACATCTTTTCTCCTCTCAAGGTCCTGGACCCTAGCAAGCCAACACCAGACTGTATTGCCAGATGCTGAGGCCAAGACACTTGGCTGCACTTCACAAAAGATATTGACATATGGGAATCAGCTTTAAAAATCCCTGCAAAAGCTTGGAGAGACCTGGAAAACCTGCCTGCTCTGCCTGGAGAAACTTGGTCAGGTGGGATGACACTGTAAGCTGGAAGAATGCAAGCTCAAGTGCTGTGAGTTGAAGTTAGGCATTTTAGACCAAAAAATGTTGAAATGTGGAGTACCTGCAGAATATCCTTTCTTCCTGTTCCGTAAATAAGAACTGTGACATACACTCAGAAGGCACTGAGCAGGATTCTCTCATCCAAGTACGGCAGAAGACTAGGACGAACATTCGGAATACTCCCCACGACCTTGAAATCTGCTGATGTACAAATCCAGTCAGCATTCAGGATAGAGTCCAATCTTCAGTCAAAGCTGGGGAATCGGACATGAGGTTTAGAAAAAAAATCAGGTTTGTGGTTTTGTACCTCATTTATAACTCAGATTATTGCATATATGCATTGCTTCTCCCACTGGACCACTGCCATACCTTTTCTTGGCCTCTTACAGATTGATTCAGCTGATTTGCAGCTCAGCCAGAATTTCTTTCAGGTCTTAATCTTTCTGTGCACTGATTTCTCCCATGCCTTCTCTAAAGTGGGGCTATGCCACTTGCTTTCAGCTCTGGCTGGGAGCTCCTCTGTGTTCACCCTGTGTCTGTGCAGAGCCCAGAACAGCAGCAACTGCTGTGGCACAAAGTATGAGGAGGAATGAGGATGTGATACTTTGGCAAAATAGCTCTGGAAAGTCTGTGCTGCTTCTCTTGCTAAATTCTCTGCTGAGGGTTTGGCTGTTTGCATTGGCTGCTGAAAGCTAAGCCAGCCTGGTGATGATGGAGCATTTTTGATGTCTAAAAAGAGCCCCCAACAAAACCAATCATTTCTGTTTACAGCTGACCTTCTCTGGTCAAAAAGTCTGAGCAGGCAGAGCTCACCCAGCTCCAGCAGGCAAGAGGCACCCATCAGCACCGCCTGGAAGGATGTGTTCAGCAACAGCTCAGGGGGAATGGGACACCCAGAAGATGCACAGCCTGGGACTGCTGTAACTCAGCCCAGCCAAATGCATAAACTGCAAGTAAAACATTTGCTCACAGACCCAATAAGTGAGAAAACTGGGTTGTCTGCTTACCCCAAACTCCTCATTTTTACTTTTGTAAGAACCAGTTTCTTCTTGTACAGACTGGAGGAGAAACCCTGATGGATTCCCCGGATGCAGAGGCTCACTGCACAGGCACTGCCTGGCATGAGGAGAGTTTTGGCTGCAACCCAGCCTCCCCAATATGGATGGCAAGGTAATCCCGATGTGGGAGAGAACACAGCTTCTTTTAGTAGGTATTTGATGAACTAAGCAACTTTGTCCTGTTTGCCCAAGGATCTAATAAGCTGATTACAGAAAACATGCACCATGCCGGGTACTGGTGGGAATCTGGGATGACTGTACTTGCAGTGAAAGGACAGGAAAAACATGGCCCTGGGGAGAACCAGGTCTGCACTTAGAGGAGCCCTGCAGGAAGATCTTTGAAGCATCTACATGGGTCTCAGGAGCACGTCCTGCTGAAAGGCACCAGGTCCCAGCTTCAGAAACTGAACTCAGGCTTCAGAGCAGAGACCCTGGCAGGACCACAGGTCCTTGAGCACCCGCAAAAGCACAACCACCACTGTACTGTTCATCAAGGTGCTCCCTCCTCACCCTGCACCGCTGGAGTTCACATTTCACAAGGTCAACCTCTGCAGTGCATCCTCTGCATTTTCAAAGTCTTTCCTTAACAGGTGGCTGTCTTCCTCCTCCCCAAACATGCTACAGCTTGAATCAGACACTTTGATCAGGGGGAAAATATCCCCGGGGGAAAAAGCTCTTGATGTAACAGCAGCAATGTGTTTGAACCAGCCTGTCAGGGCACAGTGGAGAACCAGGGCCTGAAACTGTGGAGGGAAATGGATGAAGACCTGACCAGCAGTCTTAAACAAACCTTGCCTGAACCCTGGGTCCCAAGGAGTATTTTACAGTTTTCATAGAGATACTCACACCTGCAGAGGAGTCTACACTGCCTTCTAGCAAGCACAGTGTCTCAGGCTGCTACGGAGACATCCCAGGCTTGCGTATGCTGATAGGAGCTGCTGTCCCTGTACAAGTTCCTGGCTGGTGGTGAAGATGGAAATGGTGATTTGTGGAAACACCTCAACATCCAAACTAGATACATTAATCTGTGCAGGTCTGCTGGCTGGAACAGTAATTATGGAAGAGAGCTGGACAATGAGCAATTCCCATCCATGGGGGCCTTGAATGCCATGATGCCCCTGTGAGTATCAGTGGTTGCCCTACAAACAGTGGTGGCTGCCTTCCTGGAGCATGGTGTGGTGGCAGCACTGTTCTGGTGGCTGCCAGTTCATCCCAACACATACCAACGACCCCTGCTTTAATCAAAATGGATAAAAATTCTGGTCATCCCCTTGCCTGCTCTACTGGTGTGGGACAACTCAAATGTTTGCCTGAGCCAGATGCATTCGCAAAATCTTGGTTTTAATGGCATTTTGTGACACAGGTTGGCTCCTCCACTGCAGCCCCAACTGCTGAGAAATCAATCATTACCAGCAGTTAGCTGTTTGATGGTTAACAGCCTGAACCGAAGCCAAACTGGTTGTTAATTGGGCTAACAACTGATTTCAAGGGGCTGTTTTGCAGGGCCCAACACTCCCAGCAATTGACTTGGAGTTGTAACTAGCAGCCAGGCGGCAATTAACAGAGTCCAGGGAAATTCGCAGGCCATTACCAAAGGGCTGGCTCCCAGCTGGGCTTCGGCTTCTCACGGGGTGATAGGGAGCATAGCCACAGCCCAGAGCCTGAGCAGGCACAGCCAGCACTCGAGGTCCCATTTCACATCTTGACAGTCAAAATTCTACTATCGATGTACAGCATGGGTCTGATCCTGCACTTCAGCAGGCTCTTACGGGGTTTTCTTGAATGTTGTTATTGGAGTTTTCCTAATGTTTGCAATGAACTTCCTCAGGGACACCTTCCAGCACTCCTTGAAATCCCTTCTCAGGACTCTCTTTTGTTGTGGTAGCAACTAGACCTGTGCTGTGTCTGTCTTGCCAGCTTATGGCATCTGCTACAGTTGACATAGGAAACATCATGTCTTTGGGACAAGGGCTGCTGCTTACTCTGGGAGCAGCTCATTAATGAGGAGGTTCCAGCCACCAAGATGTACTACTACAGCAGAAGGAGTTTGCAAAACACTCACAGAAGAGCAAGGCTGAGATTTTTTCCTTCTCCTCCTGATATACATCTTTGAGAGGAAAAAAATTAGAAAACACTATTGGCCATATTGGCAGGAGAAGCCAGCCCAGAAAGCAAGGACCCTTCACAGTGCCATGGTCATGGTCGAAAGGGGTTACTCCATGGCTGAATAGAGGGCTTGGATGGGAGCAGGGGCACAGATCAGGCACTCACCAAACTGGAGAAGCTCTGACAGCCCTCACCATCCCACTTCCAGTCCACAACAACAAACACCACAAGCTTAGCAAAGCGGTAATACCTGGACATGGCTGGAATGGTTCTTCCCAACACAGCCAAGCCTCCCCCAGCCTCTGACCTAGGACTCTGTAGCCACAGATTTTATCTTGGACACCACACAGCCTGGAAGGACATTCCAGTGTTACAGCTGCTATGAACAAAGGAGAGATGCTGTAAGTCACACAGAGCCCAAGAACATCCCCTCTGCTCTCAGTACAGCAAATCTGAAATGCATTTCATCGCACAGTACCTGGGCCATTGGTCAGGAAACCTGGAGGAACAGCTGTAACCTTCAACCCATCCACACACAAGCCCTCTCTCCTCCTGCAGCTGATGCGGCACAGGGCCAGTGGGTGGACAAGAAGTTTTGCTGGAGCCTGGCACCACTTTCATGTTGACTTTGACCCAGAAAGACTGCACTTTCCCATTAATCAAGTCCCAAATATCCCTCCAACATCTCCCAAGAGCTCCTCTGGTGCACCAAGCCACAGGGGCCGTGTCTCCCTGGGCCCAAGGCTTGTCAGCACCAGAGGTCACAGCACATCCTTGTCCAGGAGGAAGGCAAACAGCAAACTTAGCCATCAAAGGTCTTCTGGGGCAAAGCCACAGCAGTTGGAGGGCAGCCCGGTTTCTAAGGGAGAACTGATAGTGCTGTAGGCATGTGTGGGGAGGGGGCAGCAAGGCTGCAAATGAGAAGCAGAGTGGTAATAAGAAGCATATGTGTAGGTGCTTGGAGCATCCCAGGTGCTACAGAAGTGCTAAGTGTTATTACTATGGCCAGGAAACTGGCTGTGAAAACCAACTGTACTCCACATCCCCTCTCTCTGCACCTTCTCCAGGGCCTGGACCCGAGACTCCCCATCAGACTTGGGAAAACAGGAACCAGCCTGGAGATGCCTTTGGCTGCAGCATGTGGTCAGAGGAGCTGTGTGGAAAGGAGAGGAGAGGACTGGAGAGGGACCAAGGCTCTAAAGGAGCTTTGGGTCTGGTTCACCTGTGGCCAAGAAGATTTTGTGCCCTGTCACAGTGTGGTGCTGTCCCTCAACACATGTGATTCTGTTGCAGCACAGAAGGATGTTTCCATATGTAAGACTTGTTTTGTGGCCACCCTGCCCGAAGTAATCTATCTCATGAGCTCCTGGCCCTGGAGGGCCGTTCCCTTGGGACAGCACTGAGCTTATTTCTGCTCCACCGTGTCTCCCTCTAGGATGCTCCACTCGCTTCCACAGCCAGGGCTTGCTACTATGGAGCAGGGCATGGAGCAGTGCTGAGCCCTCCCCGCTGGCAGGACGCAGCCCACCAACAAGCCAGTTTGGTCTGGAGTGGCCAAAATATGAGATCCCCCACTGAGTCCCTGAGCATCCCCGTTTCTGGCTATAAACCCCTTCCAAGGAGGAGTCTTTAGAGAGGGGGGCTGAGATGATCCACAAGCTGCAGCTAGCCCCCGCCCCCTCCCCGAGAGGAATTGCTCTCACACAAATGAAATGTGTGTAATTAATGGGCAGGGGGCTGGACAGGTCTGAGATGAAAGCGTTTCCTGGACTTGTCCTTCATTTGCATGGTATCAGAAGCTGTTCAGAAGGTGTGACTTTTCCCACAGGGAGCCCTCAGTTCGGTGGCACAATAAAGCCAGAACTTCTTACCCAGAATTAATTAAAGGAGGGGGAGGGGGATGGCAGGGAAATGTTTGAAAGCTGAGCCTGATGCAATAAACAAACAGCCCAGTCGTCCTTCCCAAGCTAGAGCCTGCCTAAAGGAGCCTGGGCAAGCCCCAGCCCTGCCACAGCACCTCACAGCCCACCCAGCTCAGTGGGCACCCATATCCAAGCAGACCTCGTGGAAAAGTTGTAAACTGAGAGAAGGGGTGGGAGCAGAGACAGCAGGTGCCAAAAGGTTTGGGGTTTGGTTGATCAAGCCCTGGTGCAGCCCCTGCTCAGACAGCAAATGCCCCTTTTCTTGCCGTTTCAGTTTATTGCTGCCTGTCTACTCTGTTTCTCTGCCATAGGATCACAGAATGCTTTGGATTGGAAGGGACTTTAAAGGTCATCTAGTTCCAAATCCCCTGCCATGAGCAGGGATGCCTCCTACTAGATCAGATTGCTCAAAGCCCCATCCAACCTGGCCTTGAGCACTGCCAGGGATGGAGCACCCATAGCTTCTCTGGGCCACCATAGCAGCATTTAATCTGAAAACAGCTCTTTCTCCTGCCTGATGTTGCCCTGGCATGTTCACCCCAGATTTACTTCTTGCCCTGTGTTGGCTGGCTGGAGTAGATGGGCTTCCCGGGGATCTGGCAAGGCAGATTGTCCTAAACGTTGCTCAGCTGCAGCCTTGTCACTGTGCCTGGATGGCACCACATGGTGAAGCCCTGTCTGGGCAGGGACCCGCACGCACCGCTGCTTGGAGCTCGGGATGGGGCCATCATCCCTGCTCCGACAGCCAGAGTAGCAAGGTTCCTCTCCTGCTTCATCTGCCACCTCCCTCCAGCCAGCTAGGGCCACTGAGGGGGCTGCAGGGTGACTCTGGGAATGGTGGCATTAGGAACAGGCACATGCCCACCACAAGGATTTTGATAGCTCAAAGCAGAGGTTTCTGCCCAAAATACCCATGCTAACAGCATGAGTTAACAGAAGCAAACACCCATCCCCAAAGCTCCCCGTCCCCAGCACTCTCCTGCATCCAGCCCAATCTCAGCATCCCACAGTCCCCAGAGCCTTCAGATGGCTGTGATTCTCAAGCTAGGTTTGCATACCTGCTGATGAAGAAGGAAAAAGGAAAAGTCCCAGATTCCTGGGCTGATGATTGACCCTATGCATTCAAATAGCAGCCAGGGTTTCTGTCACCGTGGAGGAACAGGAGGTACCACCAGGGCCTGTCCCCACCTCCCTGCATGGGTGGTGGAAGCCACCAGCCCTGGGGACAATGTGCACAGGACGCTGCAGGGCCCAGGAAGAGCATGAGCTCCTCCAGACTTACCAAGGACTAAGTAGTATCAGTGCAGAGACAGGGTATGAGGAACCATTAATTAATTCACTTACTCATTAACTTACTAGAAGGGGGCTCTTTAATCTTCCGAGCGATGGTGAAACAACCTTTGTTGACTAGAAGCCAAAGTTAGACAAATTCAAACAATAAACAAAGTCTCAGGCTGTAGTGCTCCATGGCCATGCAAAAGCCCTTTAATGAAAAGTGGCTGACTAACCATGGACCAAGTGAGCTGGGGATCCCTTCCCATGAGCCAGGCCTGGGTGCAGAGCAGACAGCAGGATTTGGGGGATAGTGTGGCACAGAGCTGTGCAGGATCACAGGGGTGTCCATACCTACCTCAAATCCCAGGGTGCTGGCTGCTCCCTGCTCCAGCTCTTGGCTGCATCCCAGGATGGCAGGGATGGGGGAACCAGCCTTACTGGAGATGGAGCACTCCACACCATACCCTACATAGCTGGGGCATTTGAAACCAGACAGGAGACATGGAGCCAGTCTTGTGCCTCTGCTACCCACCTGGAGCAGGCACCTGGCACTAATTCACCATTCACCAATTCACCCATGTTCACAAAGCCATTAGGAAAAGCAGTTAGACAAATTAAAGGAAGAAAAGCAACCATTAAGGACTATCAAACACCATCTCTGCCTGGGGAAAGGCCGGGAGCAATTCACTTTTAATTCCTGTAGCCTGTAAACCACAACAAAGTCTCGCCCCAGCTACCGTCTTCAGGCTTCTGCAGCCCTTGGGTCCCTCCTGGGACAGTCAGACAAAAACCCTCCATGCTGTCCTGTGGCTCAAGCAACATCCTTGATCTCCATGATGCAGCAGTGATGCTCAGGTGCAGAGCATGGCCAAGTGCTCAGCCCCTTGTTTTCCCTCCTTGAAATTATTGACAAATATATTTTTTTCAGCCTGTGTCAGCCAGGGGAAGGCTCAGCCTTGCACCCACAGATAAGTCTCAGCCTGAGCACTAAATGATGTCACAGGCACCCCACGAGCACAGCAACGGAACCAGGGCTGGCACCAGTGATGGTGAGACTCACTTTGCAGGGCTGCTGCATTTATGCAGTTTAACATATTTCACAGTTTTGTTCTTGCATGTTTCCATACCTTAGAACCATTCCATATCTGAATCCCTGAACAGCTCCTGTAAGCAAGACCCAGCACTGCAGCAGGGTTGAGTATTCTCTGAAGGAGGGGACCCAACAGCCCATTTTGCAGAGCCACCCAGCTCTTCCAGGTAAGAGAGGAGCAAATACCAGCTTTCTCTTGGGAAGCTTCATCCCGTGCTTGAAAGCAGTGGTCAAGGCTCAATTGCACTATGTCCCCATTCAGTCTGCAGTGGGCCTTGCTCCCACGTGTCAAGGAGGTGGCATCTGCACATTAAACCTGGAATTTGCTGCAAGGAAAACCATGGTTTCCACAAGACTCATCTGGGTGCAAAATCTTGGGGCAGTCTCCCACTTTCAACAGCTGTTCCCTTGGGAAGGAAATTGCACCAACCAGCAGCCTCAGCCCCATCCTGCACCTCATTGCCATCCTCTTTCACACCCTCTCCAACATGTGTCTCCAGCCCCAACCCCTCCCTGGAAAGCATCAGGCTCATTTAGACTAATACAAACTTTTAATGCACATATTAAATAAATATTTCAATCATTTCATATTCAATTTGTACACAACCGAAACAAAACAAAAATCCTCAAGGAAACAGGAAAAACCCCAAACAATCAAAAAAGATTGGATGAAAAGTCACCCCTGGTTCTGGCTCCTATCCAGTGTCTTTGTTTGCCCTCCCCATTAAGAATAATTGGTTTAACCCTTTGGAGAGAGTCACAGTCCCAGGGCAGCATGTGCAGAGCAGGGCTGGCTGAGGATGTTCACTCCAGGGGTTTAATGTTTCCTTTGGGGTTGGGGTTTTTTTTCTCCTAAATAGAAAATTGGGCTTCTGTCAACACAGAAATTTTGAAAGAAACCCCCTCCTTTCCTAGGGGGACAAGGACAGCAGTATTTCTTACCAAAGAGGAAACCTGGAAGAGACGGTTGGCAATGGAAGCACCAACTATTACAACTTGATACTGAATATTACAACAAAACAGCCTGAAATGGCTCCACAATAATTTGTAAACTTTGTTTAATTTTATGGATGAAAACTTGCATCTGATAAAAAAATATAGACAGAAAAAAAAATCAATTTTTGGTGAGAAGTTCACATTATCTACATGGGGAAAAAAGTAATACCAGTTACCAGCCCCCTCCAAGGCAGCTGTACCTTAGTACTTTAAAACAAACCAAATGCCAAAGATGCTCCCGTGGGTAAGAGGTACCAAGTCAATTCAGGACTTTCTCTGGGGAATCCATCACCCCTGTCCTCTCCTGAGAAAAAAAGTAAGTTGAGAGTTGTGAAGCCAGCAGCATTCTCAGAAGGATGCAAGCGACTTCCAGCAACCCCATGCTCAGCCAAAGAAGTAGGTACATCCAAGGAAAGAAAGCATCCAGTGGTCCTCACCCCAGGCGTCACAGTCAGCCCCTATAGGCAGTGCCCCCACACCACCCAGGCTGCAAAAACCACCTAGGAGGTCTCCAACCACCTCCAAAATAAATCCCCTCCCCTTAGTTGTTTTCCAGCCTCTCCATCTTCTCCAGCAAGCATAGCATTAGTTCAGTTCACTTAAGTAGCACATCGCTTCCAGATTTGGATTTCCATGGTTTTTTGCTTGTTTGTTTTAAACATGATTTTTTAACTCCTTTCCCCCTAGAGCTACAAAAAAAAAAAAATTACAAAATAAAACGCAACCCCGAACAGACTAGAACATTTCTAAGTGAAGGGCTCTTCTCCCTTCACCAGTCTTTGAATGTTTCATTACTTTTAAAGCTGGAGTACAAAAATAGAGCCTCTCTCATTTTTTTCCTCTTTTTTTTTTTTCTGTAAAAACCAAACACCCTCCCCAAAAGTATCAACAACTAGAGCAGGTAATTTTTTTTTATCCTCCCCCCTCCCTTTTTTTTTTTTTGTTTAATACCCATAAAGTAAAGTCTCTACATATAGTCCACCAAGCTCAGAGGAGCATCCTCCAGGAGAGATGCAGGCAGAGGGGGCAGGGGCAGGCACATCAAGGGCCCGCTCTGGAGCTGGAGTTTCTAGTCCTTTTACTTCTCCGGTTGAAGGGGTAGTTGAGGAACTCAAAGCGTCTGTGGGGCTCGGTGGTCTGGTGGCCCTTGGGAAGCCTCTTCATGAAATGCACCTCCCGCTGGTGCTGCCGGGTCTTGGAGCCCTTGCGCGGGCGGCCCTTGCGGGTGAAGGCCATGTACCAGCCCTCGTACTTGGCGTTCTGCAGCGCTGTGTAGTTGTTCTCCAGCACGATCTCCGTGAACACACAGTCCTTGCCTTTGCCGTTGCTCTGAGAAGGGGACAGGAGCAGAGATTTAACAACTGGCAGTTGCTCAGAGGGCTGCTTCTCGCTGCCCCACACTGGACTGATTGATGTGGCAGCAGGGTTGCAGTGCTTGTGGGCAACCGAAGGTGCATTTCTCCCACAGGTCAGAATTGCCCAAAATCTGCTTTTCCTCAACAAGCTGCAGGGAGCAGGCATTGTGACACCAACACTGGTCACTGCTGCTCAGTGCAGCTGGTCCCAGCCTTAACTTCCACCACACCCATAAGGGAACTTTTGCCTCCACCTGTGCCTGGATATAACCATAAGCAAACACTCCATCCCAATTCACCCACACATCCTGTCCCCCTGGAGTCTTTAATATAGGAGGGGCATGGAGGAGCATTGAGTGGCAGGAGAAGTGACATGAGGTCAGTGGTGCTGATGCCCACAGATGCAGGTGGTGGGGGGAGCATGGGGTAGCCAGGAACTGAGCTCCCCCTGTTATGGGCAGTAGCAGGACTAGAGAGGGACCCACATTGGGCAGCCCTCCGGGAGCAGCTGCCATGGAAAATCCTTGCAGGTAATCACTGCTCTGGAGGGATTTTGCACATCCAGCCCCCGCCGCCGCGGGAAGGGGTATCAAGGCACAGAAGCTGCATGACAAACCAGCGGGTGGTGGGGTCTGGCCTTGGGGCCAGCCCCATGGAGCATCTTAACATTCCTGGCACTTGTACCATGTAATTGTGGAGAATAGACCAGCAATCCGCCTATTTGTTCGGAGAGATAGAAGGAATGTGCCCCACACGGCACCCGCCCACCTCTCTTGCTCCCCCTCAGGCTGCAGGATGGCTTGTCCCCCTGCCCCCTGAAAGGCAGTGCTGGCTGAGCCCCAGGACCCCCATCTCACCTTCCCACCACACAGGTAGCTCTGTATCGGGTCAGAGCTCCTCTCCTGGCAGTCCCCGCTCCATGTCCCCAGCAGTTCCCTGCCTTGCCCATACCCTTGCACCCTACCTTGCCAACCAGCTTCCCCTTCTTGTTCATGCAGATGTAGAAACCTGTGGCTGCCCCCTTGATACGCACGCGGCTCCCAAAGGTGTCTGTCTCGACGATGAGCTTGGCTGGGGAGAGCAAGGGGGGAGAGAGGGAGGGAGGTCAGAGGGGCTGTGGGATGGGGCCAGCCCAGGTGTGGAGATGCCAGCAATGCACCCTGGTGCTGGGCACTGCAGGCACATGATCACTGGCAACTGGGCCAGAGAGAGCCCTAAAATCAGCATGTGAGGTTAAGATACAGCCTTGTCCCCCCCTTAACTTGCCCCTATGTCCCTGCATGACCTTGGACATGTCCCTTTGCCACCTCGAGCTGTGCTGGGTGGGGAGTAGCTCTGTTTTACCCAGCTCCATGGGGCTCAGTGGTTCAGGTGCCACAGAGGTGTCCCAGATGGAGTGAGGGCAGTGAGCAGGGCTCACGCTGGTTGGCAGAGAACAAGGCAGCTGCCCTGCAGGTCTGCATGTGCCTGTGGGCAAGAACCAGGCAGGCACCTTCTGGAAGCGCACAGCGTGCTGCCAGCTGTCCCCAGCCCAGGGGACACTGCTCCATGTCCCTCTGCCAGGCCAGGGCTGCAGGAGGAGCAGTGACTTTGCAGCTGGCAGGGGAGGTGTGAAGGGTACAGCCACCCTTTTAATGCCTTTCACCTTTGCACGAGTCGAGAGGGCGTATTGATTTGGTCTCAGTTTTTTAATGGAGACATCGATCGACTTCCGAAGGAGCTATGCAAATCACTGGATCGATGGGCCGCCTATAAATAGAACTGTCACCTTCCCTCCCTGCCTTCACCCTGGGAACCCAAGCCCCAAAGCCCATCCATCCCCAGGGAAGGGGGAGGATGGGGACAGGACATCTTTCTTCCCGGTCCTGCAGCTGTTGTCCCCAGAGCAAGCCCTGATGGGGATGGTGGCTACCTGTTTGCACCTCAAAAGGTCTGTGTTATGCCAAGCACCTAAGAATTCCCCACAGGGCTGAAAAGCCAGCTGTGACTGTCCCATGAGCTCTCATCCAGCATCAGCCCATAGTACCACAAGTGCTATCTGACAAGGCAATTAGAGTACAGGCCACAGAGATTCCAAGCCTACACTCTTACTATGGGTTTAAGTCTGTTGATGTCTTATTTATCCTCTCTGATCACTGCACAAGGGCTGCTCAGTTCCTCAGGACTGTGATTCGCTGCAGTTTGCACATCTCTAGCCCAGGATGCTCAGCCTCCAGCGAGCCCCAGTGAGGGCAGTGATGTGTCTCTGGAGTGGGAGGCTCGGCAGGAGGATGCTTTCAATGGCAGAAGGAGGCTGTGGGTACACACACAAGCTAAAGTGAGCCTAAATCACACTCTGGGCTAGGGGCAAATGGCCTCTCTGTCTCTGCAATGCCTCGGTCCTGTATCCCTGTTATGATGGATGCTGCTCAGGTCAATGGCATCAAGGGTAGGGACAGCAAGCAGGCAGTGCTGGCAGCCACTGAGTTGACCAATGGAAAGATCATCCCCAAATTTGCTGGGGCTGACTGATTTGGTGCTGTCAGGCAGGCCAAGCTTGATGTGCACGCAGGCACCCCCCACCTGCACCCCCTCCTGTCAGCATCACCCTGCAACATCTCTTATCCTCAAGCTACCGTGCACTCACATCCCCCTACTCCTAGGCAGGCACAGATTGAACTCAGAGACAAGAAATTTGGGAAGTGCCAACTCCAGGCTGTGCTGATCAATGCCCAGAGCCTAACAGGCACCTAACATCCCCAAAATCACCCACGGGAGCGATGGCACTCTGCAAACAAAGCACTGAGACAGTGACCCCCTATTTATCTATATTGGGGAAAGGGGGGGAATTGATCTTGGAGGCAGTAAAAGGTTTGAGGAGAATTGATTTTTCTCTCTGAGAGATAGAAAGAGCTGGGAGGGAGGGAGGGAGGGAGGGATGAAGAGGGAGAGAGTGGGGAGGCCTTGGCCCCAGTGAGCACAAAACCCTGCTTTAAAGATGCACATTGCTTCTCTTTTGGACTTTTCTCTCTTCCCCCCCCCCCTCCCCCCCAAAGGGCAGCTGTGATTTACAGCCACCAGACAGGTTTGCTGCCCTGCACGAGCCCAGCCCATGTGTCACTCCAGCCCCCTCATCCACAGAGGATGAAGACAACCCGGCCCCAGGGACTTGCACCCCTAGACCCTTGTAGGCAACTCGTGAACCCTGCAAATTCCAGCCCCAGCCAGCAGAAAACTTTGGGCACAGACAAAAACCAGCAAGTGGGCAGAGAGCTGTGCTGGTGTCCCCAGCCACTCGTGGGGTTGAGTCCAAGCTGCAGCTGGCAGTGGTTTTCTTGGTGGCAGGCACAGCCCAGGAGGGACAAGCTGGGCTGCACCGGCCACCCGCCTTCCCTTAGAATTAAAAAAAGTCAATCAAATATTGACAATTAAGACAAATAACTGAAAACGCCAGACTCGATGTTAAGTCGGCTGTAAAAATGTCAGCGTGTGGAAAGGGGTCATCTGCAAAAATAAATCAACCCCTTTTACACGCCCACCCCCAAAAATGAGACAAAAAAAAAGGCAGAAGGAATGGCTTGGGGAGGGGGGGGATCTCTGCTGCAAAAGTGGATTTCTAAATAACATTTAGGGAGAGTCCTTTTTTTTCCCCTCCCTCTTTTGGGGAGGGGGCGAGGCTTAACGTTTTCAACTCTATTCTTTCATTTAAGTGACAGATTTATCCCAGTAAAATTATGTTTCATGCTCAAACTTTGAAGGGAAAGTGGCTACGTAAATGCTGAAAAAATGCAGCGAGACACACTTGATCCCCCAACTGGACTGCGAAGAGGAGAAAGTATTCAGGAAATGTTAAAAAAGGTGAAAGTAAGAAGCGTTTTAATAGTTCTTCCAGACATGGGGGCCTCCCTAGAGATTCATACAGAACAATCCTGAACCTCTATTTTAACATTTACAGACTTGCAACTCTTTTAAAACTTTACATCTGAAAAACTGCTTGTTCTCTTTCTGGTTTAGATCAGTCTTCATTTTCCTCCTTAGCTCTTCAAATGCTTAACCTTTTTTTATTACATTTTAATAGAGTTTTTCAAGCCACCACCAGTCCCCTCCTTCTGGCCTTATTTAAACCTGGTTGTTATTTAAATATGCACTAACTGTTTTTTAAAATCCAGGCGTTAGAGGTCTAAAACAAGATAGGATTTTCTTTTTTTTGCTTGGGAAATTAGCTACTGCCCTTTCAAGCTGGAGCTGCTCCGGGATGGGAATAATTCATTTGCAAGATTAATTCTGGATGTATGGAATATCACATGGAAGCTGCACTGTGCTTGCACTGATAACGTCCAGCATGAAATTTTCAGCCAAAGCAAAATGAAGAAAAAGCCCCCAAAAACCAGAAAGGTAAAGAAAAAAATTACTTCTACTAATCTACCCAAGCAAGAAAGGGAAATTGCAGCTAATACCAAAGAAAAACAGTCATGATCCCTACGTACAACACACAGGAACACAGACACTTCCCTGCCCCGGGCGCAGGATCAGACCTCCAGCGGCCAGCCCCACGGTGGTGCAGGGGCTCGCTGGCCCCACTGACCCCTGCGTCACGTTTGACCATCCCAACGTGGCAGTAGCTCACACGATCAAAGTATTTGGGCTTCGAGAGTCCCCAGCCGAGGGACTGGTCCCCCCGCCCCGGAGAGGGTGGAGGTTTTGGGGAGGGGGTGCCAGGGCGATGCAGGGGGCCCGTGGCAGAGCACAGGCTCTCACGCTTGCAGAGTCCCTGCTTTGTCCCTGGGGACGCTGCAGCATCTTTGCCTGCAGCTGACTGCCTCGCTGACCCTCTGCTTGGGATTTGGTTTGAGAAAGAAGGGATGGGACTATATCAGGAAAATACCCCTTTAGACAGTCCTAGTTCAGGGGAAGGCTTCCAAAGCAGTCATTCCTCCTTTCTCCTCCCTGCCTCTTCTTTTTCAATTTTACTTTCCATTTCTGTTTCAGAAGGAAGTCTCAGGAATTCCCATCCCTGCAAAGAGCTGGGATGAAATGACGGATGATGCTCAGGATGCCACAGCCCCTAGCCCTCTGAGTCAGGTGCAAACCAAGAATTAAAAGGAAAGAAGCAGAGCCTATCCTTCAAGAACTGGTCCCCTCTCTTGGCACAGGGAACCTGCCCTCACCTTGAATCACACAGCTGCTGATTACTGACCCCTATGTTCTCCTTTTACAAGCCCCCAGAAGCCGAACGATTTTAATGATTTCTGGCTAACAAACAGGATGGAAATCATCAATCGCCATGCTGGGCTGTGAACACCTCCCCAGCTCCCCCCTTGCCTGCCCACATCGTGTGTCCTTACCGTGCACGTCCCCATCCTCTGCCATCGCATTGATTTTCTTGTTGTCCAAGATCTGCACATGTTTCCCGCTGGTCCGGCTGTATAGCTGGTAGGTACGGACAAGCCGCCGGCTGAGCTGATCTGTCACCAGGCTCTGCTCCCTCACATGCTGTGTAAAATTAGGTGGGGACTGAACAGTTACCTTTAGGAAATTAAAAAATATACAACACACCATTATAATCTCTACTCCTCAGCGGGGCAAATGGGCTGAGCCGAGATCGCCGGTCTCCAGCTGAGCTTTACGGGGAGGCCAGGAGCCAGGACCGCGACAGTGCCTCCTGTGCCACCAAAGTCTCTCCAGGAGAAGGAGCATTAAGCTCTGGGACACAGTGACCAGAGCCCTATACAGAGCTGTGCCCACCCCAGGCATGTCCTAAGCAGAGGTGTGGGCGGCTTGGGAGTAGAACAGGGTTTGGTGACCCCAGAGACCTCTCCAGGACTCAGTAAGCCCTGACTGGCACTGGGGTACCTTGAGATGGGCATCAAGGCTGGGAGGTGGAGGGGATCGAGGCAGGACATGCAGGACGGCACTATGTTGCCCTCTCAAGGGGCTGATGCTTTTGTCCCACACCTCTCTCACCTCTGCAGGAGCATACTCCTGCTCCAGCTGCCCCAGGCACATACCCCAGCAGTTTCAACAGCTGCCTGTCCTCTGGATCTCAGGCTCTTTATTTGTTCCCAAATACCCCACTTATTAAGCTCTTCAAACGCAAAGTCCACAGAGATGGTAGAGCTATGAGCTATGAAAATTACAAGAAAACCGTACCCCTGCCCAGGTATTTAGTGGTATAACAACCCAAGGATACCAACATGCTACCTGTGCAAACACAGCCCTCATCCCCAGTCAGCTGTTTGGTGCCAGCACAGGGTCGTCCCCAGCCCCAGCACACCAAACCCATTAGTCCCGGAGCCACAGCAGAACCCATCCTCTCCAGACCCGACACTGCTGCTCCTGGGCTTTAAATGATTTTCACGAGCAGCCAAACCTGCTCCCCCCTCAGCCCCGGCTCGCAAGCTGGCACAGAAGTCTTTTTCCCCCCTCGTCTCAAATCCCTCTTTTAAGTCTGGAAAGTTTCGCTGCTCCCTGACATTTATAAAGATGTATTCTGAGCAAATGTTAGGAGATCACTTTTTTAAACATCAGAAGGCTGGGACTACCCCCCACCACCCCCACGTCAAATGGGAAGATTTCCTCCTGTCTTGAACAACAACAGAAAACCACAATAAAAGCAAAAGCCGCTACTCTCCCAAAGCCAGCTTTATAGAGATATCTCCCCTTGACAATGTCATCTCTCTCCCTCTGCTTCTGCCTGTGCATGTGTGTTTCCTATAGACGGGTTTTGGATAATGCAGCAGGATTCTCTCCCCAGCTCTGATGAGGGTACCATGTGGAGGAGAGGTCATTAGCCATGCTGCTATTTGGTCTCCATCTCATAGTCCAAAATATTACAGCTATGTTTTTATACAACTGCACACTCCCAGTGCTCCGTTCCCTTCATTCTTCAGCTGGAAACTCCATTTTTCCCCCCCCCCAAGCTTCCAGGAAAATAATAATAATAAAAAAAGAAGCTTAAAGGGCATTTTAAACAAAGCTTCTGCACCTGTGATCTCGGGGGAAAGGGGGGGCTTCACCCCGGTTTGGAGGCGCACCGCTCCCAGCGACGCGTGCCTGCTGGTATGCGGGTGTTGCACAAGCTCTGCCCGGGATGTTTAATCTATTCGTGTCACTTCTGTCTCTGCCGATACAAACCAGCGATGCTAAAGTCTGACACTTTTAAGCTGAATCAAAACCTGCACTTTTTACTAAGGCTTTAGCAGGGTTTCTTTTCCTCTTTTTAATTCTGCTTTACTTTTTTTGATGAAGCAGTATAGGAGGGGGAAAAAAAACGGAGGAGAGGGATGGGGGCATCCACAGTGTAATTAGACGTCGGGGGGACGGGAATTAAAGCTGCTTTAAGATAATTCTACTTATTTCCTTGAAATCTCGGTACTCCCTGCCTCGCAGCCAGAGTCCCCCGCACCGCATTTTGCGTCCCGGGAAAGGTGGGTTCCCCCTCGACTCCGGCTTTTTACAACCAGGCAACTTTTGTCTCCTAGGTTTTAAACTGCTCCTCTTCCCTGTCTCCCTCCCTGCCG
>VZTH01007037.1:151525-210739 GCA_013397815.1 Aleadryas rufinucha | reverse complement strand
CGGGGCCGGGGCCGGCGCCGCCTGCTCGGCTCTGAGTGACAGCTGCTAATTTGCCGGCCGTGCTCCGCTGCCGGTCCCCGCGCTCCCCGCGCCCTCCTTTATCTTATCAGAGCCCATAATTACAATTGCTATTTTGCTTCCTCGAATCAGCAATCAGCGCTATCTGCCGCCGCTGGAGAGGCAGCTCCTGTCAGCCGCTCCTGAGTGACAGCGCGGCGGCTGCCCCTCCGCACCAGCACACACACACACAGAGACACGCATGCATGGCCCGCCCGCACACACACAGAGCCCCGCACACGCCTGTGCAGCCCTCCCGCACACGCACATACATGCACGCTTACCCTCACACGCGCAGGCTCCACGCAGTCCCTTTCACACGCACACAGCTGGCACATACGTGCAGCCTTTCCCATGAGGTCCCCTCCTTCTCACTTGCACCCCTCACACACTGTGCACCCCTCAGCACAGTTATTCACGCTTCGCTTTGCTTACCCCTACCCGCAAAATACACCCCTCTGCCTCACACACAGACACGCCAGCTGCAGCCACGGGACAGTTCTCTCTCTCATGTGCACACTGACACCCAGCTTGTGCACTTTCTCCCTTGCTCAGGCACCCAGCAACCCTAGACACAAGAGCACCAATGCCTCTCCCCACCACAGAATGTGTCACCCCAAAACTCTGCCTACTGTCACCTCTGGGGGTGGATCTCCCAGGGCTCTCACCTGATCTTGCCCAGCATCCTCACTGCTGAGGGGTGCTGCAGGCAGGCGGGGGAGCCTTGGCACTGCCCCATCACTGGGCTGACCCCACAGGGCCCAAGGAGAAAACAGACTCTGCATCAGTAAGGACAAACCCAATACAGCACAAAATGAGCAACTGCCTTGCGCTGACCAAAATTACCCCAAAATTCAGCTCCTTGTTCATTTCCCTTCCCTTTTTTGGGGTGCAAAATGTTTTAAGGATGTTTCTGAGGGGGTTTCCTATGTGTAGAAAGAAGTCTTGGGCCAAGCCTGCATCTAACTGGAAGCATTTAGGAGGACCACAGGAACAGGCAGGACAGGCACTGAAGGTGCTCGGCAGAAGCAGGAGCTGGTTTCCAAGGGCAGGACACATTCACACTCAGCTCATCACTACAGCGCATGGTCAGGAGAAAAACCCTCCAAGATGAGCTGTGTGAACAGTGGATGTACCACGGCACAGGTGAGGGGGATCCTCATATGCCTAACTGCATAAGGAAAATCAGGCAAAACTGCCTAAGGAAAATCAGGCAAAACCAGAGTAGGAAGCCCTAGACACTCCTGATGTTCCAAAGTCAGACAATCCTCACTTTTTTATATATAAAAAACTCAAGGAATTTAGTCTATTTCCCAGATGCTGCTCTCCTTCACCAGTGGCCACCTCCACTTTACCCCTGGTGGGCACAGGATCAGGCACACATTATCCTACTCACCACAGTCTGCTCAATAACACCGTGTCCAGAGCAGCCCAGGCTGCCTTAAATTGGGAGATTTATGGTGCCCTGTACGAGGTCAGAGGCAGCCGCAAGCTGACAGTCCCGTGTGCCCCCTGCCCTCGGCAAACAGGCTCAAGTGCCAGTCATGGCTGTAAAATCAAGCCAGTGTGGGATCACCCAGGAGTGGCCACACTTTGCCTGACAGCAGATGACAGATGACGCTCCTGTCAGCCATCCTCGGGCCTGCAGCTAAAGCCTCCACAGGCCCCATCCTACCCCACCTTTGGGATGGGAGGAGAAATGATCAGGTTGGTGACAACAGCCAGGGACAGGCAGCATCATGGCTGCTGGGCTCATCCCACCTCTGCTGCTGCTTTGGATCATGGCCACAATCTGCTCCTCGCAGGGAAGATGGATGCCTGCACAGAGACATTAGCCTTCTTCCCTTGGTGCTTCCCAGTCCACCTGTGTTTGTATCAAGAGTGACACCCCGCACCTCCTTTTGTTTTTAAGTAAAAAACCTTTTTGGATAGGCTCTCTCCCATGCCAGGCAGCACAAGGGAAATCTGCCTGCCTGTCAGCTCCTTCACAGGCCATCTGAGATAAGCCCCCTGGTCCACGGGGTGAGGGTCCCTTCCATCCCCAGGCACTGAGGCTAAATGGCTTGTCTGGCCCTCCTGGGGAGAAGAGAAACTCCAGTGCTGTGCTCCTGAGACCAGGTGGGCCTCAGGCCAAACTGCTGTGGAGATGGTGGGAGAAAGCCCCTTGTGGCAGAAAGACTTGGGGACCTGCTGTGCCCCCAGTGCCTCAAGCAGCCGCTGGGCTGTGATCCCTGGAAGACGCTCACCATCATGGTCCCATCAGATCTTGTCCTGCTGCTCCACTGCTCCATTGCCCTGGTCTGCAGAACTGGGACCGTGTTTAGACTGGTCAGGTACAGAAGTGTTTTCCTTCAGAGAAGAGCTCGTGTGTTTTATGTTCATCAGGGATGTTAAATGCTGCAGATGAAGCATTAGCAGCAGATGTGAGCTGCAGCCCTCCCATCCCCTTTCCCACAAAGCTGAGGGTGCCAAGGTGCGGGGCTACGACACCAAGAAGCAGGAGCTGAGAGAGGAACCAGGATATGGAGGTGTCTGTCCCAGCCTGGCTGGGGTCCAGGCTTGCTCTCAAACTTTGCCCACCTTCTTCACCCTACACAGAGCCTCCTGGCAGCTGGGAACTGTGGAGGCAGCTCCTGGATTAGCCTAGACTGCAGTAGGACAGGAAGCAGACCAGGAGAGGATTTGAGATGGAAGGGGCAGCAGGTGAGGGACTGTGAGACTCTGGGAGGGGTCTGTGCCACTGAACAGAAGAGACTGGAGAGAGTGCAGCGGGTGCTGAGGAAAACTCTTCCCATTCCCCTTGTGATGCTCAGCACGGCACCCCCACACCCAGAGCCACCCCAGCACCATCCCTTCTCTCTTCCAGGATGTCCCTTAGCACATCTGCAGGACACAGTCAGGTTCCAGCTCCAACTTCCTGCCTGCTTCTTCATCATCCCTGTCTAGCCCAGACCACGTCAGAAATGGTCCACATACACCCCTTTCCTTGTGCAGGATGATGAACAGCAGTGCCAGCTCCTGCTCCCCGCAACAGATCAAAGCCAGCAAGGAGCATCAGCCTGAAGCCTCTCCACTAACATCCCTCATTTCAGAAAGACAGAGACAAGAAGAACAACACCAACCACAGCTTTAGGGGCAAGCAGGCTAAACTGGGCTGAATGGAGACAAGGGCTCCTAGCAAACTGGGAGTTCATATCATAAGAGGAGCCTAGGAGAATTTGGGGTTAGGGGAAGCTAGCAGAACACCCACAGGAGTTTTGCGTTGAATACCTCTTTCAGGGGGAGCTACCAGTGGATAGTTTCAGGGGAAACGATCAGGTGGAGAAGCAACCAGGACATTGCTGTCACTCACAGAGAGAGGCCAGCAGGCACAGTTCCCTGCTCCTGCCAGGCAGGGACATGGACAGGACCACAGCGCTAATCCCGACTGAGGGAGGAGAGCAGTACCTGCAGCAGCACACAGCAGCACTGAGCTGGCCAGAGGGCGAGGAGAGCTCCTGTCTGCAAGTGCAGAGAGCTCAGACAGCCTGGGGACTGTGGAAGAGGACAGACAGTGCAGGCAGTGGGGTTGAGGATTAGCCAAAGGCTGGGGCACACAAAGGTGAGGACACTGAATTGCAGGAAGCACTACCCAATACCTGAGCATCTCCCTCTGCTCTAACACGTTATGAAGAAGAGCCAAAATGCACAAACCCCAGGATCCTGTCATGTTTTACAGCCATGTCTGGAAGATGCTTGGCCATAAACCAACTTTTTCCACCCTGAAATAAAGACACGGAGGCTTCCCAGCAAAGCCAGAGGGATACTAGCCCACTCCACCCTCACCCTTCCCAGCCTGGTGGCCCAGTGCCCCCAGCCCTGCCTGCTGATCCTTCACTGTGGCTTTAATGGGGCGTTTCAGAGGCAGCAGCAGCTCCTCCATGGCTGAGCAGCACGGAGCAGCCTGGGGCGATCCCACTGCTCACCATTAACCTGCCCCCACCCCCCAAAGGAAAGGAACTTTGCGAAACCCCATTGGGATGTGTCACATGGGAATGACCTTGTCTTCACTACCCACAGCACCAAGGCAGCCCCAGGGCAAATGAGGAGCGGGGAGGGGAGACACAGCCCACTCACAATTAATTCTTCTCTCTATTCAATTACTAGCAGCAAGACTGAGGCATGTTTTGTGGGTGGTGGGAACACCAGGCCAGGACACTGCCCCTGTGTTCTGGTCACAGCCCCCTGGAGCTGTGCCCACCCCTGTGCAGGACCAAACTGGGTGATGTGGCCCAGTCTGGTCACTCTTCAGCAGCCTGTCCTCACAGCTTCATTTCAGGGAATTGGGCTGACTCCTCCACCCTTCACCACCTCCTGTCCCTCCTGCCCAGCAGCTTTCTAGAAACACAGCCTTTGCTTCCGTAATTTTAGTCTGTGCTCCTGGAATTGTGGGTGTCAATATTGGCTTCACCATCCTCCGGTGGCCACGTGCTGGCTCCCGGGCAGCGACACTCCTGCAGATCAGAGGAGACAAAGCTGGGCTCTGCTTTCCCTCCAGGGTGGGTGATATGGAGGAGAGCTCGCCACTCACAACAGCAGGGCTGCCAGCATAGCAGGGACAGCCTGGGTGGCTCAGCATGTGGCAGCTTCACTCCTGCTCCCCAGGCAGAGCAGGGGGTCATCCTGTCATCCAGGACAGTCCATGGATGCACACATGGATTTTCCAGTGGTGTTAAGCATCCCCTGCATTTGGCTCTGTTGAGGCCAGTGCTGTTCTCATCTCTGGCATCCCCACTCAGCACATGGGGTGAGCCAGGCACAAGGGTAATTATCTGGCAGAGCTGAGCGAGGCCAAGAGCCTTGTGGAGGGCACTGAAGGGGAGACACCTGCTCAGGCCCCAACCATCAGCAAGGAGAGAGGACTGGGATGGCTCTGCAGCTATCCAGCTCAGGAAGGGGTCCACAAAGAGTCCCACAACTGAACTTGAGCTAGGCAAGCCAGAAACAAAGACCAAAGGCTCCCAGTTCACATGGGATCAGCTCAGGGAGAAGGTGACATCTACAATTCTGCGTGATTTAAACCTGAGGCTGAGTATTTTTGTGCAGTTCTGCTCTACAGAATAGGGTCAGCAAACAAGCAGCCTGACCAGGAATGGCCATGACACATGTGCGTGGGGAAGGGGTGGCACACATGGACATGTGCCTGAGGATGTGTGTGCTCACGGCACTCAGGCAGCTCCACTCCATTCCTGACCCCCTTGTACAGATCAAACAGCACCTCCAGACCTGGTCCCAAGACATTGCTGGCTGGCACAACTTCCCCAGCTTAATAGCCCCAGCCCAAGCAGCAGCACCCTCCTCAGGGTCTCCAGCCACACATCATCAGGCAGGGCTGGGAAGGGGGGGTCAACGCCAGGCTGGGTAGGAAGGGGCTCCACTGGCCACCCAGGAAGGTGGGAGCCATCACTCAATGCCAGGTGTCACTGTCCTGTCTGTGGGATGGGGTCTGTGGCTCCTTCAGTACCATGAGTAGCTGAGACAGAGACACAAAATGCTGTTCCTTTCTTGCCTCACTTCCCAGCCAGCCCAATCAGGCAATTTGGCTTGGTTTGGGTCCTCTTAGGAAGAGGACTTCTGCGGTGGGGTTAAGCCTACAACCAACAGCACAGCCCAGGGGGGGCTATACGTCGGCTGTAACTCTACCTTCGTTTGTTTGCTTACAGCATCCACCCAAAATGCCCGTGTGTGTCTCTGGGCCTCTGTGTCAGTGGCAGCTGAACTGCTGACCCCAGGAGTTTGCAAAACACCAGGGTTATGGCCCCTTTGACATCCCAGCCCAGCAGAGCCACAGCTCGTCCTGACCCTGGCCCCGGGGCACCCCACATGGCCCTGTGAGAGCTGGGGCTATGGGGGGAGACAGTGGGGCCAATGAGAGTGAACCCCAAAGAAGTGTTGAGGTGGACACACTTCCCACGACACTTGCTGCTGTCCAGGCTTGGCTGCAGCCCCCCATCTTTCTGTGGACCATTATACCATGGACCTGCCCCAAACCCCCTGCTAGTCCTTATCCAAGCCCAGCCCTTCATCTTCTGTCAGCCCTACAGCCCCCACCCCACGCTGGGATGGGGACTGGCACAGGAACTGTGCCCCTTTCCAGATTTCACGCCCAGGCCATGCCTGGTCTCTGTGCTGCCCTGCAGACCTCTGTGTTTTGGGAAGGTGAGCAACATATGGTCACAGGCAAAACAGCAGCCAGAGCCTGGAGACAGCCTGTAACTGGTTTCTCCCCAGCACCAGCTGTGGTAGGGGACTTTATGCCACCCTGCAGTGTGGCCACAGCATGCACAACCCAAGCTGCCATCATGGTGCAGACACCATCTCCAGGGTGTGCAGGGACAGATCAGGGCTGCAGGGAGTCATCCTAGGCACAGGAGCAAATGCCCAGGGAGTTCAGATGGAGTTTGAGAGCTCTCCAAACATTCTACTTCCATTTTTTTCCCCAGGAGCCAAAATCCTAGCTCCCAATGGCCAAGCCCCACTGCTAGACCATGCTTCCTTTCCCTGTGAGCTGACCATCAGGAGGTCTAGCAGGACAGACCTGCCACAGACAAGGTCCCTGTCCCCTCTGCTCTCCTCATCCTCTACTCTGCCCATCAGCAACAACCCTCCTTATCCAGCCCCAAAAACCTCGTGCACTGCAGCTTGGGGGTCTCTGCCTGCCTGAGAGCCTGTCCGGGGAGCAGGGACTGGAGGCATGGAGTGGTGCAGGCTGTCCCACAGGCCCTACGCAGAGACATCACCAGCAAGGATACCACAGGAGATAAATCCTGCCCATCCAGCCTAGGGCTCTGCCACTGACAGGCCTGAGAGGATAACTCGGAGATGCTAAATCCCCTTGGGACACAGCCCAGATGCTCTATGCAGACCCTGTTCCCCTGGATGCCACCAGGCTGGCAGGGACACGTGGCCAGTAGTGACAGTCCTGCCAGTGTCAGGGACAGCTCAGGCCAGAGTGATTAGATTTGCACCTCGGAGGGGTCGAAGGGCAGGACACCTGCAACCTCTGGGTGTCTCAGCTGTGGGTGCTGAGCACAGAGCTGCCAACACTGCCCTGATGTGAGGCGGCTGCGCAGGGGGCTCAGGAGGGAATGGTGTGGGACAGCTGCAGGGAGCCTCAGCCCAGGCTGTCTTATATGGGGCTCTCTGCCACAGCCCAAACATATTCACTTTTTAACACCTGCTTTATGTGTCTGGGAGTGTCTGTGAATTTAAACCCACACAACCCCTGCTCCAGCATTATCCCATGCTTCTCCAGCTCTGCCCTCACTGCAGAACAAAAAGCCACAGCTGCCACAGCAGCACCTTCATGGAAACATCTCCCTCTTGTATTCTAGGCAGCACTGTGGGACTGGGGACACGAGTCCACACCACAAGCAGCCAAATTATCACAGCTTGCCACCAGCCAGGGCATGAGCAAACTCCTGTGCCAGGATGTGCATCCAGGCATCTGCTGTGGAGCTGGGAGCTGGAAGAGCCTCTTCTCCTCCCACAGAACACTCAGTGGGTGAACAGCCACACATTCAAGCTCCCAGCAAACTTGAGGCACCCTGGGGAGGACCCAGCACATGTCTGAGCACCAGTAGCAGGAGATGACACCAGACCTGAGCTTCTGCTTCTCCAGCAGAGAAGGCCATTCCCACACAGTGCATCAGTACCATTTCCCTTTGCAAGGCATATTGATGGGAAGAGGATGGGAATTACTGGCAGCCTGGCCCTTCCAGATCCTGCTGCTGCCTCTCTTGGTTGTAATCTGCCCACAGCTCAGCTGTGCCAGGGCCTGCCCTGCCCTGGTGGCTCCCTGTGGCAATAGCAGAGGTACCTGTGCCCACTGCCCTGCAGGATGGAACAGGGACAGGACAGTCAGCTAACATTGTGGAGAACAGGACACTCATCACCCCCACCATCAGGGTATTCTTAGCTAAAGCTGGCTCTGCTGGCCCTTTTTCTGGCTCCTGCTGCCACCGAGGTGCCACATGGCTCTCTGCCAGCCTTGCAGAGCTGCTGAACCCCAGGATAATGGGATGCTGCAACTCCTGGGGTGTCCTCCTTGCTTCCTTCGAAGCCCAGGCAGCCGAGACTCAAAGAAAAAGAGCTTTACCCCGGATCAGCGTGGGATCCAGCAACAGAGAGCTCATGGAGCAGGGGACCAGCCCCACCTACAGCACAGTCACAGCTGTGCTTCTCAGCCGCCCTGGGGCCGTGGTCTAAGCCATAAAGAGTTGAAACCCAGCCAGAACTCTGATGGGGCAGGACCATCTGGGGCACCACAAGGAAAACCACTTCCTGGCCACGCTCAGCAGAGCAGTTCCCCATCCTGCTCCTCCATCCCTGAAAAAGCAACTCAAACCTGACCTCTGAAATCAGAGCATCCTCTGGGAGCTGCTGGCCTGGCCCAGTCACCCAGCTGGAGGAGGCAGCCAAGCCCCAGCCCAGCAAGGCTGCACCTGAGCCAGGCCCTGCAGTGAGCAGCCTGAGCCTCTCAGCAGGAGCAGCAGGCTGGTGTGGGAGGGCTGTGGTGTGTGTGGCACCACGGGGGTACAGCCACGGTGCTCATGCATGGTGACCTCCACATTAAGCCCCACTACAGCCACGTTTCTCTGCTGCATGGCTCAGCCAGGGGCAGGGCTCTCCGCTACTGCCAGAGCAGGGACAGATCCATCACCAGCTGTAGCAACATGCAGAGCCCTGAAGCAGCAGAGAGGAGGGATGCTCAGAGCAAATCAGCTGCCACAGCAATCCCGGAGCCATCATCTGGACTGGGGCATCATTTGGCTCCCCAGGTACTGCCACCTCCATCCCCCACTGGGAGAGGGACGGGCTCCACTCCCTTACATGTGTCCCCAGCATGGGGAGCTCACATATGTACATAGAAACACAACTCGATTACCCCCTTCACCCTATGGAAGACAAGGCAGCCCTCACACCAGAAGCCCCACGCTTCACTCCCTGTGCACAGAGAGCCTCCTGCCCCCCACCATCACTGAGCATCCCCCAGCCCGGCCGTGCCCGAGCCCACCTGCTCTTAGAGAGCCCTGTTTGTTTGTCCAAGGTGTTTGCAGCCGGGGGCACCTGCTTTGATACCATCAGCTCCACGAAGGAAGCTGCTCACCTAGCGTGACCCCTGTAATCCCATCCTTCCCCATTAAGTGCTGTGTGGGAGCGTATCCCCCCTCCCAGCCTCCTGACATTTCAGCATTTATCTCCCTCTCCCCAAGGTGAGCACATCAAGGCTGTGACATTGCTGGGGAGCCAGAAGCAAACCTCCCCAAGTCACTCAGAAAGGGGCTTGGCAGTACCAACACCCTCCAGCCCCTCCATTGCTTCCTCTGGGTTTGGGGCATCCACTTCCCCCGGCATTGCCCTACAGCAGCACTGGGGACCAGCCAGCACTCACGACAAAGTCTTGAGCTGAGCTGGTCCTACAGTGGGGTGTGCAAGCTTTGCCTCCTCAAGCCTCCTGCCACCATCCGCATGTCCCCCATAGTGTCACCTTTGTCCCCTGCCAAGACAGTCCCGCCTGCCTCTGTTCCAGCAACCTAGACACCCTGAAGGACACCAGCAGCCTGAGATAATCTCCTTTTACCGTTGGAGAGGCCAAATGCTCCTCCTCATCAGCCAGCACAGCCTCTTCTACTCTGTGTGAGGCAACAGTACCACTCTTCCAGGACCGAGCTGTGCTCACCCCCTCCACTCATCACTCCCCACCAGGCTTGGTACCAGCTGCCTCCCCCAAACCTCCCTTCCAAGAGTGCCTTGTTAAAAATGGTCTGCTGGCTCTAGTTCCCCTGGAGTGAAGCTGCAATTCCACGGAGCACAAGCACAGTCAAGGTCTGGCAGACAGATTATCCCTGACCCCTTCCAGGTGCACATAGCCAGGGAAATCTGCGAGGCGATGGGGTGCCAGCCCTGGCAGGGGCTGGGCACCGTCCTAGCCCTGTCCCAGCCACGGCTCCATCCACAGCCCAGGACTCCTTTCCTGTACCATCAGCACAGGCCACTGGTGCGCTGTGTCCACCAACACCTCTCACACATCCCCAGCGCCCAGTGAGGCTGCTACGGCATCCCTTCACCCAGCTCAGCTGCAGGAATGTCCCGCTTCTCACGAACTTCCCAGGGCAACGGGATTTGCCGAGACATCTGACCGTGCCTGTGGGCACAGGCACCGGGCATCGGCCCCGGGCACACGGGACGGCGGGGGAACCGCACCTCCCCGGGGACAGACCCGTGCCAGCCGCACCCCTCTCTCGCAGGGACAGGAGGAGCAGCAGGGCAGGGTACCCTTTGCATCCCGGGGTCTGCCCGGGGAGGGCGGCCATGCGCCGGGGAGAGCCCCCCGCGGGCCGGGCGGTCGGAGCGGGAGCGGCCGGGCCCGGCGGTTCCCGGTGCCCCGGGAGCGGGGCCGCAGAGCCCGCCTGCCCCCTGGCGGTGCCGCACCGGCCCCCGCCGCCTCTCCAGCCCCCCGGCATCCTCCCCCCGCGCTGCCGCGGGGGCCATGCACGAAACAGGCGGTTCAGCTCTCCCGAGCCGGCTTTCTCCGCTAGCGTCCCCCAGGCAGCTGAGGTCGCGTGCCCCGGGGTTGGGATGCATGCAGTCTTGGAGACGAGGAATTTTTTGGGTTGGAAGGGACTTTTAAAGGCCATCTAGTCTAACCCCCCTGCCATTGGCAGGGGCATCTTCAACTAGATCAGAGCCCTGTTCAACCTGAACTTGAATGTTTGCGGGGTTGGGGCATCTACTGCCTCTCTGGGCAACCTGTGCCAGTGTTTCACCATCCTCATTGTAAAAAACCTTTCTTCCTTTTATTCGATTTAAATCAACCCTTTCAGTTTAAAATTATTACCCCTTGTCCTACTACAACAGGCCCTGCTAAAAGGTCTGTCCCTATCTTATAAGCCCCCTTTAAGTACTGAAATGCCACAGAAAGATCTCCCCAGAGCCAACTCTTATTCAGTCCTTTTCCCTTTGCTGCAAGGGGCTTTGAAGCCTCCTTCTGAGAGCTAAGCAAGGGCAGTTTGGGGCCAGAAGGAAACAGTGGGTAGGTGGAAAGGAGCTGCACAGGTCC
Source organism: Aleadryas rufinucha (assembly GCA_013397815.1). Taxonomy (NCBI): domain Eukaryota; kingdom Metazoa; phylum Chordata; class Aves; order Passeriformes; genus Aleadryas; species Aleadryas rufinucha. Next base: position 199,581 of record VZTH01007037.1, on the reverse strand, counting down.
CAGAGGAGAGAAACATGATCTAGAAAGGAGCCTGAGCTGAGGATCCATGCTGGATTTCCTACATGAGCCCAGGCAACTGAGAAACTCACTGTCCGAGGGCATCAAATGAGCCAGCACGACAGAACAGCCCATGGTGCTTCTCAGGGATGACACCCAGTGTCTCAGACAAGGAGGACTGGGACAGGCATCAGCACATGGGCCAACAATGCAAGACTGGCTGCAGAGAAGCAGCCAGAGAAATATTTAAGGGCAGAACCAGCCACCGTGGGTGAGAAATGCCACCTGGCTGAAGTGCAGAAAGGATCAAACCCTCTCTGGGTACTGAGGCGTGGGGGGACACAACTCCTCAGCAAAGGTCACAGCTCAAACTTGCCCCACTGAAGTGCACATGGGAAGAACCTGCCAGCCAGCAGTGACCTTTCTTCAGACTTGATGCCTGAGAGATCTTTATTGAGTGTAAGAACAGTTCTTTACAATGCAGATTGACCCAGAACCTCCCCCCAAATCAGACAGGCTGTGAGCTCCCACCCCACCACAACTGCAGTCAAGAACAGAGCCTGGGCCCCAGTTTCACACTTCCACGTGTATAAAAACCACCAAACTGTGAGCAAGCAAAAGCAAACACATTAGAATCAGTGAAAGTGCCTGTCCCACAGCTGGCTTTACATCCATCTGCTGGGGAGGGGGCCAGGACTGGGTATTTCACAGCCAGGGAAAGGGGGTGCACAGACCAGAGGTCTGGGACAGCAAAAAGGCACAGGGCAAGGATCACCTCCTCCACCCCCAGCTCCCAGAACAGGGATGGGGGAGAGGGGATATACCAGCAGCATCCATTCAGTTTTGGGATAACCCTCCTAGGGCTGTGTGAAAGGAGACACCCCAGTGCTGGGAGCAGCCCCTGCTCCCCAAAAAGTTACAACAGCATAAAAACAAAAACAAAGCAGCAAATGTTGAGGTCCTGGCAAGAGGTGTCCAAGGTAAAAACCATCCAGGGAGAGAAGTCCCAGTGAATACCTAGGGAAAGAACCAGATTGAGACCAGCAAACTCCAGCAGCACATTCCACCCACACTTGCCACACTGGTATCACAGCCACCCATATCCTTCCTCCAAGGCTGCCTGGCCCCTCACCTTGCCTGGAGACAAGTTACTCCTTCCTCTTCCTACTTCTTGGCTGGCATAATAGGAGGAAGCTCCTCCTCATCCTCCTCAGACAAGTCATCGTCCTCCTCAAAGGAAGCATCTTCCCTGTGCACTGGGACACACAAATAACTGTTACTCACCAGTGTATGTCTGCAAATACAACTGGCCCCCAAGACACCCCAAGAGCAGAGCAGCCCATGGAGCACTGAAGCAGCTCTCACAGCAGCTAACAGTGGGAAATAAGCAGCATCCCAGTCAGAGGGAGGTCTCAGAGGGGAATGGTGACAGCCAGACATGGAAAAAAGGGACAGTTTGAGACATCCAGACCCCTTTTCCCATGCAAGGCTTTACAGCAGGGAAGGAATCCCTGCATTGAGATGGCCCCTGGGGACCCAGCACAAAGGAGGGACAGAGCATGCATGCCAGGTAACACCCAGTGCATCTCCCAGCAGCTCCCTGGCCGTTGTTGACACTGGAGCCCCTTCATAGCCCCCACTTCTCCCAAGTTTTTCCCCACCCTTCAGTCCTTACTGATCCTGTGCCAGCCGGCGAGGTGCACTGGGCCAGAGCCCGCTGCCAGGCGAAAGGTCACTGGAGGTTGCAATTTGAAGTTGTCCAGACTCAGCTGCAAAGAGCAGAGATGGAGCTGAGTTAGGGGCAGAGACAACAAGCAGAATATCCTGTAGTTCCCAGTACAGCACCTGGCCCAGTTAAACACGTCCATCTGAGGGCACCTGCAGCCAGGCCAAGGGTACTCAGGGCATTTGCCTGTGAGCTGCAGATCCTAGATCAGGATCCACAAACACCCAGAGCTGTCCTGTTCCCTGCAGCCGTCCACCCCTGAGTCTTCAAATCAGCCTCTTACCAAGGGCTGGCAGGACAACTTCAGATTTGCCACAGGCACAGCGATTTCTTGGTTCTCATGGTTTCGCCCAATGACTTCCACCACGTTGCACTCATCCTTGGCACCATCTGTGAGGCAGACCTGGGTGGGAGTGGAGATTGTGAACAACTGCTCTCCCAAGGGACATGTCAGGGACAGCTGGAGCTCTCCACAGGACAAGTAACCCACAGCAATGCTACCAGCCCAGATGTCATGCAAGGTGTGAGGATGCTGCTCCACAATACAGGGAGAGCACTGAACCACCTCATAGCAATTGTCCCCTGACTGGCTCAGAGGGGGCTCTGTGCCTTTCCCAGCTGCAACAGCTGTTATTGCAGCCACCTCAAGGGAGGGCACCTGGGCTGCATTTTCTGCTGATCTGATCCATGCTGGCAGGTTCTGTGCTCTCAGGATAGAAAACATCCCCAGGGAGAGCCAGGAATGAAGCCCTACACCTATCTGGGCTTGGGGAGCAACAAGCCAGAGACGCAGCTGGTGTGAATCTGGTGTGAGACTTCAGCAAGGTCAAATTCAAGGGAAAAATATTTTTCTTCACCATCTGCCTGGAACATTCCCCTATTCAGCAGTCTCCTGCCACCACAGACTTTGCACAAGCACCTCTGTGTGAGGGATAAACGTGACCACTCCATGTCCTGCCCTGAGAGCAGCCAGTCCTGGGACCGCAGTCAAGGGAGTTTCCTGATCCAGCCCAGCCAAGAAAGGAGGATGAGCCTGGGAAAGGGGGCTTAAGGATATGGGTGACTACAGGAGAGAACAAGCACAGTTAATTCACATTTCTCTTACCACAGACAGCGCCAAAATGTGGTCAGAGTCATCTTCTTCATCCACCTGAAATGTGTAGGATTTGGTACTGCCAGTCAGCTCACAGCCTAGAAGGAGGAGATCAAAAACGTGTAGCAGGCATTACACAGCACCAGGCACCACAGGCAAAGAGTTCTGAGGGGGAGCCCTGGCCAGGCATGCACATGGCATCCCTAAACCTCTTTATTTTCTCCTGTGAGGAGCAGCATCAGGCCAGGGCACCCTGGTCTCCAGGGTCCCAGAAAACTACATGCCCACCTCTGCACCATGCAGGGACAAAACCTGGTGTCCCCAAAGCGGGCTGCCACGAAGCAATGCCCACGGGCATCCAAGGGTCTCAAGTGCTGGCAGGGCAAGGCTCTTCCCCTCCAGAGAGCAGAACAGACAGGGCACACCACTGTGGGAAACAGGAGGGAGCAGACAAAACAGGGACTCTGCTCATGCCATCACCAGTACAACTTTTTATTGGATGGGAGTCTGGAAGCAAAGACAGACACAGAGTGCAAGACCTGAATGATGAGGCACAACCCAAGGGGAGGATGCCAGGCCAAGCTGCAGGGAGCTGGAGTCCCTCAAGAGAAATTTTGAAACTTATTTTATTACATACTTCTTCAGTTACAAAAACAAGGGACATGCATAACCACGTCCTTAGCTCTTAGGATCAGGATTCAGCCAACCAAACGGAGGGACTAAACTGCCCTGGGTGCGTTTACTTATTGCAGGATGATTCACCAATGTGAGGCTGATCGGAAAAACACAGAGCTGAGCCCTGCATACCAGTGCCGGCATTTGCAAGGGAGAGGAATTGGCCTTCACGAACGCAGCCCAGGGCAGGACCTCTTCCTGCCCATGCTTATATATTCAACTCCCCGAGGGGAGGACCAAACCCCAGGTTCATAAAAGGCCTGGGGAGCTGCAGCTCCGCTCTTCCCCCAGCGCAGCGTGCGCTGAGCCGCGCTGCCCTGCCCGGGCTGGGNCCCCCCCACGTGTCTTTCCAGCCTCCACGCCATTACTCACCCAAGTCTCTTTCTGCCCCGTCTCTCTCCTGCCCCCTATTTATTGCCCTAACATGCGTCTCCTGTTCCCCAGTTCTCTCTTAACATCCTACGTCTCTGTCTCGTGCCCCCGCCCCGCGAGTCACCTCCCCAGTTCATCTATGCCCCCCACGTGTCTCTCCCGCCCCAGCCCGTGCCTCCGGCTCCCCTGGCCCGGGGCTGCTCACCGAAGAGGACTCTGCCGGGGCAGGCGGGCCCGTGCGGCTCCATGAGGCGGCGGCGCTGGGAGCGGGTCTGGGAGCGGGGCGGGCCGTGCAGTGCCGTACCGAGCCGAGCCGAGCCGCCCCGCCCCGCGCCGTGCCCGCCCCCGGGGANCAATGTGAGGCTGATCGGAAAAACACAGAGCTGAGCCCTGCATACCAGTGCCGGCATTTGCAAGGGAGAGGAATTGGCCTTCACGAACGCAGCCCAGGGCAGGACCTCTTCCTGCCCATGCTTATATATTCAACTCCCCGAGGGGAGGACCAAACCCCAGGTTCATAAAAGGCCTGGGGAGCTGCAGCTCCGCTCTTCCCCCAGCGCAGCGTGCGCTGAGCCGCGCTGCCCTGCCCGGGCTGGGCGCTGCCCGCACACGCGTTTGTGAGCAGCTCAGGACCGCGTGTGGCGGGGCTCCCCCGGCCCGGCCGAAACCCCTCCCAGAGAGGAGGGACTCGGCTCCACCGCCCCGCGACAGGCGCCCAAGAAACGCTGACGTGCGAGCGCGGGGGATTAACCGGAAAAGCGGGAGAGGCCGCCGAGAACCGGGGCTGCCGACCCACAGCCCCCTTATTCCCACCCTCTAAAGCCGCCGGAACACCAAGATCCCACGCGGCTCCCCCCAAACCGCCCCGGGATGCGCCGGCATGTGCCCGCTCCCTCCCAAGCCCGGTCATACACGTGCCTCTCCACACCNGAGGCGGCGGCGCTGGGAGCGGGTCTGGGAGCGGGGCGGGCCGTGCAGTGCCGTACCGAGCCGAGCCGAGCCGCCCCGCCCCGCGCCGTGCCCGCCCCCGGGGACCGAACCAAAAGGTCCTGCGGCAGCGCCCCGCAGCTTTTAACTCGGGCATTTACTGCCCATCCTGGGCCTTCAGCATCTACTGACCCCACCGCCAGCTGTGGAAACGCCACACCGGAAAAATGGCCCTTACTACCAGCTGCTCACCCCTATGGCCCTGCTCCTGGGCACCATCCCGGCCCATGGCAGCAGCCGTCGAGGAGATACAGGGCACCTACAGAGCCAGGAGGCTGAGGGCATAAAGAGGAGTACCGGGGGAACAGGCGGGTGACAAGGACGGAGGGAGTGCCACAAAGGGAGGGACCTGTTCATCTCTATCCCTTTAAGCATGGGCAAGAGCAGCGTGACCTGACACTGGGGACTGCGGCACAGGAGCGTTTGAGCACAGAAGGCAATATCCTTACTTCAAAATCTACGGCAGGGAGGAAAGCGCTGGACCAGCCTTTCAAAGCGGAAAGGGAAGCAGGCCTGCTTGGTGCTGCAGAGGAGCAGACAAATTAAAACAAACACCACTAACGAGCTCACACTGTACTCTGGGGACGAACCTGGCTCTGCTCCCACCGCAGAGACCGCTGCCAGCCAGCCACTTGCTTTGCTCGAGCTGGAGTAGGTTCAAGAAAAACCTGAGTGAAGAGGTTTGAAAAGCTGAACTGGTCACAGAAAGAGGCAAGTGCTCGTGCAGCAATGGTTACACAAGCACGCCATCCATGTGCTTCTCAGCAGCTGTTCCACGCAGCCCCCTGCATTATGCTTCTCCCTTAAAGCAAGAGTCTGATGCAACATCAAAGCCCAATCCCGTTTCCCAGGCCAAGATGTGTTGCAGAGAGACAAGTCTGTCACAACCTCGTAAAATAGGCTTCAAGAAAACATAGTCACCTATGTGCAACACATTACTCATTTTAACAGAGAACATTTACTGGGCCAGGAGAAAAGTTTTCAGCCGCTAACTTCCCTGCTTAGTTTGTGTGCTACCCTGTTCTCCACACTGCACAGCTTCAGAACCACACCTGTGCACTTGTACAGCAGGTGGACAAACTCTTGTGAAGTAACCTTAGAAAAAAGCTGCTTTTCATGCCCCTGGCTCATCCCTTTGCTTAGCTGTCATTCTAAGCAGGAAGTGACTTGCTTTAGGTATCTCAGCATTTATCTTCCCAAGTTAAATTTTGTGGATGTACAACTGCCAACACCAAAATCAGACACAAGTCTCTGACAGCTGATCCCAAGGGCATCCAACACCTACAGTGCAATGTAACGTCTGTTGCTGAACCACTTCTGGTTCTGGACCAACTCATACACAAAATACACATTTATTTACATTCACGTCTCAATTTTTATTCTATTTCTCGCATGGTCTTCAAATACAGTTTTACAGGTCTTTTTCTGCTACAGATACTGTTGATCTAAAACAGATTAATGAAAGTGGCATTCCAACCTTAATGAAAATTCATAACCATGAAAGATATGTCAATATATCACTTTACAATCCTAGAATGATGGTATTGGCCTGACATTCCATAGGCTTAGACAATTAACTTCTATAATAATAACAAATTCATAGGAAGAGAAAATGTGGCAACTCCTTAAAAGCCAAGAAATAAGGCCACAAGCATCCTATGCTGTAATGTTATGCATCCAGATAAAATAAGTCGAGTCTGGTATCCATGAAGAAACAAAACTCTCCCACCTGGTAAATCAACGTATCAGCTACTCAACATGCACTCAAAGCTGTATAAAAACTAGTGGCATTCAGCTTGGACTTAATGAAATCCCACAGCACAACCCCATACCTCTCTCTAAAAATGAAATGAACTTGTTTAAACTTAAATACTTCGCTACCGCATTAAAAATCATTCACATTCTGCAAAGGAAAAAAAAAAAAAAGAAACATCTTGCATGTGACTGCACCAGAAGGCCAAACACAGCATCTCCTTACAAGTTGCAGAGAGCATTACTGCAGTCTTAATGCCATTCATTACAGGTTGCAAATCAACTTCTATGCAGCTGGAGGCTTGTAAGAGCAACCAAGCTTCCTTTGTGCACCACTGAAAAAACCCCAGGAAAATTTAAACATAAGATATAGACAGCTGATGGCAGCAGGTGGAAGAAACAAAGTACTGCAAAGTGCATTACCATTGTCCAATCACCTGTCTGGGACACTGGGACTACTGTGAAATATCATTTTCATAAATGATCCAGCTACTGGACTACCAGGTCCCATATGATGCCAGTTCCATCCCATCACCAAGCATGTCCATCCTGGGTAAAAACATTAAACTCTTGGAACATTTAAAAGTAGATAACCATTTAAATAATGTGTAAAAATGTGCTTATTGTGGCATTTCTTATAGAAAAGTTATTTGATACAAATGTGCAGGACTTGAAGACCCTGATTTAATCAAACTAGTACGAACAGGCTTTGAAACATGGTGACTCTTCTAAGGACAAACCCCAGCTGTGGGCCAGCTCTCTCTCCCTCTCACCATCTTTCATCCATAATCCCATGCGAACATTACCAAAATTAACGGGTTCAGCAAAGCATCCTGTGAATTGCTGTTACAGTCCCAGGAGAATGATACCCTCAAGCAGTGACAAACCGCTATCTGAAGGAAGGGTCAGTTGGGATCTGCTCCCCTTTCCCAAGATGGTCAGCTCCTAGCCCTGGATATGAGGCACGATAAGAAAGGTCAGTGCTGAGGACAGACTTGTTCTCGATTGTGGTTTTATGTTATTCAAAAGTGCCATCTTGGACCGATACCATTTCACTTTTCAAAAGAAAAAGTTACAAAAACTAGTAAACAAAAAGTTAGTCAGCATACAGCTAAGTTTATATACACTGAGATTTACAAGTTTGTCATTAAGTGACTTCTGCCACAGACCACTGCACATTTGTCCCTAACAAAACACAAAGCTTGAACCAATGGTCGTTAGACGTGACAACGGGTCATTGCTTTATCAACAAGCGTAAAGGTAGTAAAAAATAGAACTGTAACTACTTATCTTTAAAAATGCTGATTGACACAAGCAATCCCTCCCATTTCTGCAACTTCCAGTTGCACATCCTGCTCTATGACAGAGAAAAAAAACCCTGCATCTTTATAAGCATTCTGCCAGAGATCAATTTTCTGTTGACACTTGAGTGCAGAGAACTGTCGTCGACCACAGCACCGATTGAGAGGGATTCCTCTGAGAAGCTATAGCCCATGCAAGATTCCTTGGCACTTCACATAGGACCAGGAGAGGACAAGGTTTCTCTTTGTTATAACAATGTTTTCCACAGCATTATTCCCCCTTCCAACAAATTACAGTCTGAATGTGTGATGGGTGATTTTCGCATAGCCCCTTTTACCAAGCTGGCTTATTGCTGGCTTTGTGCAGTTAGACCATATGAAGATCCCCACCACCACCTGCCCAGCTGTTAAGGGTCTACAGTACTGGAACAGTTCACTGTCAAGCACTTCACAGGCTTCTTCCAAGGATAACAACATCCTTTGGAAATCCTTCCATTTTAGCAATTTCAAAACAACCCAGCTTGCTGTAAAATTCCAAGATCCTTTTATCATCTGGTCTCACTTCACAAAAAGCCCCACGGGAGCCTGAAGAAGGAAGAAAAGAAACAAAATACTGTAGGAGAAGAGTTACTGTAAAAAGCACAGACATAAAATATTACTAGAGTTCCCAGCTATTATAACAGGTAATAATTATAATCAGTGATCCAATTCCACATGGAGTATAGTGCCCAAGAGTCCAGATTCATGACAGCATAGCTGATGGTCCCCTAACGGGACTGCACACGGCAGGCGTCTTATCAGTCTGAACAAACCCTCTGCACACCTTTCACTGCACACAAAAATATCTTATGCTTGCTCCAAAAACAGCACGGCAAGAGGGCACCAAGCAGCACAGAGGAACTGTGAGTGTGGGGTGTGCAGTCAGGGCAGGCAGCCAAGCACTTCCCATGCTGAAAGTGTGGTAATTACCCACCAGTGCACACAGCCAAACATAAAAAAAGGCACCATTACCAATGCCAGCAGGGAAAAGACAGACTTTTTTGCAGTGTTCAAGATGTAAAGATGTCTGCTCTCAGTGCCAAATTGCTCCCTCAGTTCTGCCTATCTTCTAATTTGCAGGATTATGGCTAAAGTGAAATGTAACCTTTCTTCAAGGCAGCAGCAGAAGTTAGCTATTTAAAAGCTTTTGTAATTGTTTACCCAAATCTCCCCAGGTTTGCCAGGCACCCTAGAATTGACAAGTAGTTAGGAAATAAGGAATTCTAAATGCAAGAAATTTACCATTAGCCTTTAGAGAAGAGAGCAGACACGCCATCATACTTTTGGCCACACTTGGATCTGTCACTTTTTTGTGGATATCAATCTTTATCAAAGATGGGAAGTTAGCAAGGAACGATTCTGGCAATACTTCTTGTTCTTCATGGAAGCTTAGCATTATTTTCTGAAAAGAATATGGGAAAGAGGTATTTAATAATTATCCAGCTTTTCATTTTCATTCATCTTTATCAGGGGAGACAGCTTTGCTCATGGATTGTACCTCCAAACCAGCAGGCTTATCAGCTACACCTCTGACAGCCACTTAGTTCCTCACCTGCTGAACTGCTGTCTGTACTCTAGACAAAAAGCTTGGGTAGAAAAGCTTCTCAGACCATCAAAGGAGACATGCAAAGCTCCTTCTCAGTGACCCATACTTCAAGTGAAAGAAAACATAAGCCAACGTATAACCAACAGTTTGTGCAGAAATTCTTTTTTGCTTCTTTGCCTTTTTAATGGGCAGTTTTAGGTTGCTCTGCACCATTTACAGCTGTCACACTTCACAAACAGCTCATAGATTTTCACACCAAAACCAAAAGCTCTTGAACTGATGTGACTTTCAGTGCTCTACCTGCAGCATGGGGAACCTAATACTGCATTTTGTAGTAGAACAGAGCAGGAGCAATACTTTATTTTCAAAATGTAATTTTCTCTAGATGAAGGTGCTTTACTTACTGCATTGATTACTACTAAAGTACACCTCATGGGCATATTACAGCACATAGCTGTATCTGACTGGCAATGAGTAATTTTACTGTCTCCTTCTGATACATCAGATGCTTTAATACATGCTCAAAGTCTTCAGAAAGGTGCAAAAACTGAAGTTCACGTGAGCTCAAAAATGCAAGAAAAACAAAGACCCACTTTGGAAAGACTTCAGCATACAGTTCTGATCTCACAGGCTATACCAACCTCTGCCTCAGACAGCTCCTTGTCACTATTTGGTTTAGTATATTTTTCTTGCATGAAAGGGATCCAAGACATTTTGCATTTCTTAATGAAGGGAGTCACATCAACCGTTCCCAAAGCATAGCCACATATGCCATCCTCATCTTCTAAGACGAAGCAGTAATCCAGGCTGAGGGTGAGCAGACCTCCAACTAACCTGCAAAAAACAAAAGTGCTAATTCAGTCAAAAGAAGGTCAGTTTGACCAAGTATGCCCTTCAGATTACTATGGAGGAGACTCCAGGGTCAACCAAAGAAGCGAGTCCTCCAGTCATGGAATTAATTCAGACAAAGCACTAATTGACTGATCAGCTATCAAAACTCAGCTATAAGCAACATCTGCACCTCAGGATTCCACAATTTAATTCCATACACACTGCTCTTCAGCTTTTGCCTTTAGTTGCTCTGCTGCCATTATTTCCTTGTTCTTTCATCATTTCCTTTGGGTATTGTTCAATACTAGTTACACATCCTTTCTTAACTGCCTTCCTGTCTCTCAGAGCAGACTCCCTATAAAATTCTATCAAAATTAAACACCTGAGACAAAAAAACCCCACTCAAAGTAGCTCATTTTACAGCTCAGATTTAATGCCCCCCCCCTTTTTTTTTAAACTTCATCTATCATTGCTTATCCTTTTTAAAAGTTTCTACATGTACTTCAGAAAAAACTTGAGGCACTTGGCTGGTAGACTGTGCCTCAAAAACCCCTCAATTTTATCTTAAGAACTACAGTAGGTCAGAAAAAATACCAGAGGGTAACTACGGACTATGGACACTCTCATGATATACTTCCACAAAATCTGAAATAAGATACTCTGATGCACAGGTTTCATAATACAGAGATTTCAGCTAAATTTATTTTCTAACAGCATATAACAGGTGACCAGCATGTGAATTGAGACATAACTATCAACAGTCTCTTTAAGAAACCAAAACCCCCATTTCCTGAGGGTAAATTATTTTATCTATCTTTTTCAAATGTTCTTTGTATTCTTCCCACACACTTCTAAAAATTCAAATTAAATACAATGTCAGGACTTCATCCTTCAGAATCACCTCTGCAGGACACTCATTCCCAATACATACTTGTCTCCAATTAAATCTGGTAAACTATGGAAGGGTTGATCAGCTCCATCAGCATACATTTCTCTGCAGATCTTATATACAGATGCCTAAGGGGAGAAAAGAGATGATTTCAACTTATCAGTCACACTCAAAATAAAGTATGCCATTAACAGCTGCACTGTAACCTAGTACTGACAGGCACTGAGTCACCTGAGATCAAAAGTATCCATCTATGCAAAAGAATGGCCTTCCCTCCACCTCTTCCCTGAAAGTAACTCAAAGTTGCCTTCAAAAACATTGCAGTTAAGTTGAATGGCTGGGAAGGAAAGGCTGGAGGTCAACCACCTGCTCTTGTAACAGCACAAGATTAATTCTGAGGGTTAGGTACTAAACATTCAGTGAAGACCAACACCATTGCTACAAAGTCCCCTTACAAAACCCCTGATATTCAAGTACCGCAACTCAGCCTCTGCCAAGGACAGACACACCCTCTATGTTAAAAGCCTTTCACCTGAATCTCCTTAAAAGAGCAAACTTGTATCAGTCGCATCTTAAATAAGAAACTTTACTTTTTCAACAAAAATGCTTTGCATTTGACACTACTCTGTCCTCCTTTCATTAAAAGGAGAACTCCTCAGAAGAAATATTGTTTATGACTGCATGCTTAGCTGCATCTCCAATTGCTAAGGTGGTATAGAAATATCAATTCCATTTTCCACAAAAGAACAAGTCAGCTTAGGTCGAGTCCTGCAGGAAGGTTTGGAAAAGGCTGCTCTACTGCTGGTGAGAACAGCACAGGACAGAGCTGGCCTACAAGTGGCAGGAAAAAGAAGTCTTCATGCGCCAGCCCTGTATGTCTGACTGGCTTCAAAGTTAGGACTCACTTGAATTATTGCAAACTCAACCTTGACACTCCTGTTTCATCTCAATGTACCTACCAACGCAAGATTTCAAGCTGCATTAATCCCTAGATTGTTTAAACTGCATCCATAAAGAGTTAACTATTGGCTGATGCCTCAGTTTCAAGTATTCTCCACGCCAAGCTAATAGGAAAGAAACTACAATACAGATCTGTTCAGAAAACAGAAAAGGTAAAAAGCACTAATCAATAATGATTAATAAAATCTTCCTGGTTTTAAAGTATCAAACATTCCAAAGCAGATTTGACAATTCTTTCAAAATCAGACCAAAAAGCTTCCAACTGTAACTAAAATGGTACAAATGGCTGAACCATGATCACATTTTTCAGCTCCATTCTGAGATGCAGTATCAATGTTCTGCCTATACAGCTCTGCAAATACCAGCAGGTACCACAATAACTACTGAGTGAAACAGGCATCCACACCTACCCTCAAAGGTTAATCCACTGCATGTCTCCCTGCTGCAAGAATTCTTCTAACAGCTGTGAACAAATTTAACTTGCCTTTCATAAATAGGGAAGGCACTCACAGATTTAAAAGGGTGAGGAGGTGGGAGGCTGGGAATCAAGCTGTGGGTGTACATTTAATGCTGCACAGCATGTTGCCGAACCAGAGGCCGAACCAGAGGCAAACCACTTAAGCTCAGTTTCCCTGTGAGGTAGCATTTGTGCCCTGTGCAAGATATCAGGACACCTGCTTCGTCTGGGGAAGAAGGGACTCAGCAGTAACCACTGCTGCCACAATAGGAAGTGCATCACTAACAACAGAAATGACAAGTGTCAAAAGCAGTTACCTCATCTTTAGGGAAGTAGGGTCGTATGGTGTACACTTTGGAAGTGGGTGTTAATGGAGGTGGTTGAAAAAAAAGGTCATTTGCCCCATCAATAGGCAGCAAACGCTGTGAAAACAAAATACTTAATATAACTGTATGAACAACAAAACCCATCACTCTTGGGTGTGCACTGCAGACTCCCAAATTAACATTTGTTACTTGCTACCCCAGAAGAAGGTGGGGTTGGTATGCTTTACAAATGCAAAGACCTTATTTGAATAGAAAATATCCAATTGGTGTTCTAAAATATGCAATTGAAACAGCACATTAACAGTCTGTTAATCTTAACTGCTTTAAAATACTTTTTACCAATCATATCTACACTAAGAACACAGAATGTCAGGAGGAAAGGTTTGGTCTGAAGAGGGTTAACTGGCCAGAGGAGACGCTTTATCCCAAAAGCAATGCGCTGATTCAATTTGCTGCGCGCAGAGCACCTGTGAGGGGGGAAAAGTACAGCGCCTGAAAAATCCATGAACAAATCTGCACATGGTACAAACAGCGATTTAGGAATATTTGCCAATTGAATTCCTCGCAATAAAGCGCATTACAGCATTATTTTGAGAGGAACCAAAATTTAGATGACGATCCTTTTTGCTCATGGAATTCCCATCGGCAGACAAGCATGCGCGCATTGTGCAATTGCGGGCGCAGGTAAAAATGCTGTGCGACCTGCAAAGAAACAATGTGAAATGTACAACTAAAGCCGCTGCGCTTCGCATGCGCGTGGGACAGGCAGCATCTCCTTGAGAAATTACTGTAGAAAGGGGAGGAAAATTATTTTAAACCAAGCTGTAAGGCTAATGGGCTTTGGACCAGAAAGCCTTCGGCAGACCAATCCTTCCAGACCTCTGATGTGCAACAAAAGGTTTCTCATAAAACAAAGAAAATGTCATTCAGTTGTGAAGTCATATTGATACCTGGAACTCTCCTGCTAGACCACCTCTAAAGGCCCAGGGTTCTTGGTCTCCACTTAAGAACTGTGCTGAAGATTGACTACGACACCCTGTTGAGATCAGATCCAAGCGGAGAATGTTACGAGAAGGGGGATTTCCTGGGTGCCTTACATGTCCAAAAAGCTAACATACACTTGTGGAAAAAGCTCTCTAACTGAGCTAGAATCCAGGGCTTGGGGAGGGGGAGGGGCTGTAATAATGTATAATTTATAAAGATTTTGTGCTTGCGCACTAATTGTGGTATTTCAAATTTTTGATTACCTGTAACAGACAGGTGAGACAATTCACCTACACACTTCATTCTAGACCAGAAGGCACAAGAATGGTGCCATGCACAACTGTGTACACTTCCTACACATTTTGTACACTTTTTTTTCCGTATTTGTGTCAGAAACATTCATTTCATCTATGAAAAAATAACATCTTGGAAGATACGTGGCTCAATAGCTACTACCATAAATTTAAGATCAAACAAATGTCATTATCACAGCCCCTGAAAAAAAAAATGGACCTTTCTGAAGTCACATTTTAGTACTGATTGTTTCTAATCTTGTCAGAAAACTAGGACTGGCAATATATGCAAAGAGTCTGGAACAAATCAGGCAGCCAGGACAGCTGTATGAAACAGCATTCTTGCAAGAGACTACACAGATTTACATAATCCAGGCCACACTTTCACAATACTGCTAGCACATTAAAAAGCTAAGTAGTGTTAACTGGAATTAACTCACAATTCAAGTAATACACCTTGGTGGCCACTACTAGCTTTGTTTTTTGTATCTTGATTTTTCCTTCCACAAGCATACTGGACGCACCAGGGACCCTGCTGCTCAACCAGCAGGAGCAGGACCATTGCAGTTCTCAGCTTTAGCTTGCACTTGCTTTAGAAAAGAAATTCCATTAGCTGTTTGACTTTTAACACTGTTCTGCCAGCAAGGCACTGCAGCCTTCAGCAAGTAACATAAATGACAGTTCTGGAGAGAGAAAAAAGCCCAAGTGGTATCTGGAGTGGAGACCTCAATTACCTGCCTAGTTTTCTGACAAGAGGAGCAGCGCAAATATCTTTTCCTTTTGTGGACAGCAATCTATCTCCTGTTCAAGTAACAGTCTCAGATCAGTACAGACAAGTATGTTGTGCTAGTCAGAGAGTCCCAAAGTGTGCCAAGTTTGACATTTATGAGAGTTTAGGAATATGGATTAAATTCAAACTACCCTGAGTATGGTAAATTTCAGAAACAATCCAAACACCAGAATTCAAATTTGGTTTACTCCCGTATTTTAGAATTCTCACATAAGAAGATATCCTTCACAAAGAGATTTAGTCAATAACTTGGAAGACAGTATCTGTCTGTCCTTTGAGACTACAACTTAACTAGCACTTCCAATTATTACAGTAAAGAGCTGTGTGAATGAAGAGCTGTACAAATGAAAAACATAGTTAATGCCTTAGTCGCTGCGCAAATGTGACTTCAGTTCATGCCTGTTGTACATCTAATCTATCTGAGCTGCCTCACAGACAAAACCTTTCCATTTTAATTAATTAATGACGACGCGCTGTGAACATCTGGCGCTGTCCATCCAATAGCAGTAGAAACTTGTGCTGAGGATTCTCCCATCTGTACACAATGGGGAAGAAGACAATAGAAGTCATTAGTAATCCATTGTACTGTACAGCCACACTAATTTAAGGGACTGAATGCTAGCTGGACTTGGGAGGAGAGGTGAAGAAAGTGAACATCCAGTGGACCATTGAGCACACCACTGTGAAAACTAACTTGTTTGGATTTGTAATGTACTTGACTTTATATAATGAGGTATTTAATCAAAGACCTTTACTCTGTATTTACACTAGTGATAAAACACAAGCTGACGACAAAAACGGCCTCTCTCACAGAAGCACTGTTAGCATAAGAGTATTAAACTGTACATGTGAAAAACCCTGAATTTTTCAACTATCTAATACCAGTGTGAGTACGGGAACAGAACAGTGCCAAAGTTAATAGAGTTCATGTTTACTGAGTAGGCTTCTACTGTGAACTATTCCAAATATGTGATGCATTTAGAGACTTGAACCCAACTTTACAGGGACACTGATAACAATTTCAGCTGAATATAGTACGTAGTCTGATAATTCTGAAATGCAGTCTGCATTGGGCCCTCGATGTTTACAGAGATAAAAACTGCTCCCTTTACAGAGCTTTGGCCTAGAGTTTTAAGCAGATTAAGTTATCAAGAAGAGAGCATTCTGTCTAGCTAAAGGTCAACATACAGGAAGAACAGTAAAGTTGGAGTAATTGTGTTTCACTTAATGCACAAGCTAAGGCTTTTAAAACAGCATGAGGTTGTTAAAGTAATGTTAACATACTACAATGCTGCTGAGTTTTCCTCTCCCACTAGTTTTCTTCTACGTACTTTGCAGATGGCAGTCTTAAAAGCTCTCTTCTTTATCAACTGTATGTTTAGGCATCGGATATTTAATAAGCACAAAACACAGGAATTTGTTGGGCACAGACCAACTTGATGATTTAACGGTCTTCTCTGTCCCTGCTTAAATCTGCCAGTGTTTAGGAATATAATTTAAAGGCAATCCAAACACTAGGATTAGACCAAGGTTGTGTAATGGTTAGCCACTGTGAGGTTTGTGACAGCTACAGAAAGTGTGACTTGAGACCATCAGCTTTGCTGTCTGCTGTGTATGTCAAGCAACTCCACAGCATATTCCTTACAGTTGGATTGAAACCTGAAAGTGAAATGAGGTCACTAAAATTACCCAGGCCATGCTGGTGCTATCTGCAAACTTAGGATCTCCCAAAAATCTTTCAGGAAAAAAACCAACAAAACAAAACAAAGAAGAAAGTGCCACACATTACAAAAAAAAAAAAAAAAAAAGAGACCAATAAAAAAAAAAAAAAAAAAAGAGACCAATAAAAAAAAAAAAAAAAAAAGAGACCAATAAAAAAAAAAAAAAAAAAAGCTGTTTCAAGATCATTTTAAGTCTCAGACTAAATCTGTCCAGAGAGCTCCACAATTTCCACCCATTACCAAAAAATAAAATTAAAAAAAATTTAAAAATCAGCAATTTGTAAAGTGTTTAAAGGAAATTATTTTGCACCAGAATAGCCTTATGCTAAAGCTCGCATGCGCACAGGGGCTGGGAGGATCACCTTCCTCATGGCCAGGCCCATTGAAAAGTCTGTTGAAGACAGCAATAATGTTATCAAGACAGAGCAAACAGCAGATGGCTGATGTGATCACATTTCGTAGTGTCATTTCCAATCATACAGCGGGGCATCCAAGGAGTTACACGGCATAGTCCAGTGTGCATTCAGTCAAGAGTAAGTTAAAGTCAACACTTACGTGTCAGATGAGATTCAAGTTTCATTAGCCCAAGAAGAAAATCAAGGTCTCCAATCTTAAGCATCCAGCAGACTTCACTTTTAATAGCAAAGCAAACTCACTGCAAGCATTGCTTCAAATAGCAAGACAGGAAAACCTTTAAAACAGGGTCATACCAGACCCTCTGTCCAGGAAAACACACTTGCCTAATACTTCAGTTTTCCCCGTGGGCTAATTAAAAACACACAAAAAAAATGCTGTCTGGGATTATAATGGCTCCCAATGCACCTACCTAACCACTGCACAAAAGATTTCACCATTGACATAATACTCTTGATATCCCAAACGTAGGAGTACATGTCATAAAGGATTGTCCTGTTGGCACAATTGGAGAGGCGAGTGAACATGCCCATCACCAAGCTGCACATCTCTTCAAACTTGGCTGCTCTGTTACGCCATTCTTCTATCTATGAAAAAGATCCACAAGATCAAACACAGGCTCCTAGGGAGGAGAGGTACTCTAAATATGAAGGAAGACTATACAATTCATTACTTCATTTTACCAGGATGGACTACCACACCACACATAACTCACAGATATTCTCTATGGCTGATAGAAGAGAGGCCAGTACAGGGAACACTGGTCAAATGCAGACACCAGACTGCCTTCATAGCTACGTGGCACTACAGGGCTTAAAACAGTAGATTCCACTAGAGTAATGACAATTACTGTGACCTGTGGTTCATTATACACTACCCTTTAGGTCCTACAAAGTAGAACACCAGTCTCTATTACAGACAACAGATAAAAATTGCTTGGGATTTTGACTTAAAAGGAGAGAAACAAGATTTGCACTCACTTTTTCAGCATCTTTTCCTTTGCAATTAACGCTGACCACGCTGCTATTTGCTCTGAGCCACTGGAATTCCCTCAGCATCTGTGCACCTTTGGGCCCATGTTCATAAGGAAGGTAAAACAAGTCAGCAAGAAGCTGCAAGTCCTCTAAAGTCACTGGTTCTACTGTGTAAAGAGGCTTTTCATTCGGCCCAGGCACAAAATGTTCTTTGTTAATTTGTTCATCAGTCTGCATAGGTGCAATGTCACTACCAGAGTCTTCCTGCATAGACATCTCTGGAGACTTTGACTCAACTATACTCTCCTTATCCGTATCCATTGGCTTCAGCTCCTCTGCCATCTTGGCTTCAGCAATATCTGTCAGTATCTGGTTAGCATTCTTGTCTGCATCATCTTGTTTTTCCACCACCATGTCCATTGGTTCCTCATCAGATTGCTTCTTCTCCTCCTCCTTGGCCAAGGCCGGTGAGTCACTGCTCAGTGCTGCGCCCTGGCTCATGATGGGCTCCTGGTATACCGTGGTAACCACTGTTGCTGCATTTAAAGAGGATGGTGCCACCAGTGGCCCTACATCCCCTACAGAGGTTTTAGCACCACTGTGGGCCACTTGCCTACCTGAGAATAAGAAGAAACAAGTTTAGTTTTCAGTATCTGCCAACTAACATTCAAATCAGCAACTCCTTCAAACGATGGATGATTTTGTTACCACAGCATCCCATCAGCACAGCTTCCTTTTGGTACTTTGCCTGTTCACTTCTGTCAATGTAATTCTAACTATTGATTTTGAGTTCTGCAAGTTTCCTTTTCACATAACCGGTAAGCAAAGATAGGATGAAGAAAAAGTTAAATATTAATTAATTTTCCTATGTGCTGCCAGCAGCATTTTTAACTATGTCATCAGAATAAAAAGCTCTCAAAGTCACTATTTTTCCCTCTGCATCAACTGACTTGGTAAAGTTGTATTTGAGCATAAAGGACACGTCACAATGAAAGGACTGACGCTTAAATATTTCAATTTCAAAAATGTCTTTAACCTGGGGGAAATTGAGACATTCGAAAACTTACTGGATACAGTCTTGAACAACCTGCTCTAATTCATCCTCCCTGAGCAAGGTCATTAGACTCAAGATAGATCTCAAGAGGTCCTTTCCAACTTAAACTGTACTGTGAAAATGGAGGAAGACTGACACCTTAATTACTGCTCTTCACCCAGCGTTTCTGCTGCCGTTGAGTTTTAGAAAGAGACAAAACTCTACAAGCAGCTGAAAAGCATAAATGCACCAGAGCAGTCAGGAGAACTGGTTCTTCTATTCCATCACCAGTTACCACAGAAAGATGCTCTGATCACCTGAAACCCATATTAGAGAAAAACAGATTTTACCTCAGATGCCAAGCTCCCACTAGTACAAAAAAGGTGTACAATGCTGGAAGGAATCCAGCTGGTTTATGTAGAAAGAAATTCAAGAAAGTAAAACTATCTTAAAACAACTGGAAGAACATGGAGTCTTCAGGACTAGAACAAGTGCTTACAACAATCTAACATCAACTTGGAAAAAACCCCCCCTTCGTTCTCAGGTTGCTCTGAAGCCTAGTAACAACTGGGACTAGCAAGACCCAGACCCTTTCCTGCCTCATATCAGAAGTGCCAAAGGATAATACATCAAGATTCCTTCTGTTGATCAGTCAGAGCATTACAAGCACACTACAGAACATCAAGCATTCTTACTTTTTTATTAAGGTTCCCCAATTAGTAAGGCAGAAAATATTTTCAGCTGAGGTGTATGAATTGCCAGGACCTGTAAAATATCCTTAATCTAAACACAAATACTGAACATCCAACACCTTTTTTCTACCAACCCCAGAATGATACCAAATCATACTCACTGCTGTATTGCTGAGGTACTCCAAATTCCTGCAACCATTCTGTTAAGGCCAGCTTCAGGGCCATTTGTGGGCTGTAGAGAACATCTGTTTCAATATCTTCATCACTCCCCTCATTTTCCAATTTAATCTGGATTGAAACTGTGCTGTCTTCAGTATCAGCTACAGAGACAAATTTTAAAAAGCTATCACATGCAAGTTTAGTTTAAAATAGCAAAAATAAAAGTCATGTCAGATGAGGCATTCAGTAACTCATGGACTTACTTAAAAAAAATGACAAGTTACTAGAAAAAAAAGAAAATTATGGTCACCATCAATATCAACACAGAAACCAGACACCCTGGCATTCAGGGTGTCTTCTGATCTGAACTGCTTCTATTCCACTGAATCCATATCCATGGACACGTCAAATTTGGGCATTAAACTGGCTTTCCAAAAGTGTTAATTACATAACCACAGAAATCTCTCAAGACTAAGCAATTCTTTGATATCACATGCTACAGATATGCCCCAGGAAGTCAGTAAAGCAAGATCATTATCCTTCAGGCAACTGCCATTTACTTATGGGACAGAAAAGGCTAGGTGATCATAAGAAGAAAAAGCTGGTGAGGAAGAGATAAAATCACTAAAACCACCAAGAATTGGTATGATTTATATGGTTAAGCATAGATCCAGCAAAAAGTTACGCATACTTACTCATCACCACATCTTTTCTCACTCCATTCATGTTAGACTTGTACCAGGTTGCAAGTGTGTGAATGGCAACATAATTGGCTTCAAATTCACAGTTTGGATTGGTCAGAACGCCCTTTAGTCGAGGGATGAGTTCAGTTGACCGACCCTTGTAAGGCCCAAGAAAAAGCCTCTTTTGATCATAATCATTAGCATGAATGTTATCCCAGATAACTGGTGCTCTCCTGATGATCTTAGAAACTTCTTCAATGGATTCTACTGGAATGTCTTTGGATACAACTTTTGGACCTAAGTAGGAAACAGGATAATCAGAGGGCTCTGCATATACTTGAAGATTCAATCCCCAAGTAGTTGGACAGTTTATTTTACTAAATACGTACGAGAAAATACTTAACATCAACAAATTAAAAGAAATGAGCCATCAAACCGAACAATTTTTTACCTGTCCATAACACTTCAATTCCAGGGAGCAGCTTTTCTCCTACAGTCCGTAAATATGGTGACTGGGCAACATTTGGGTAACAGAAAGTTCCACAGTATTCTGCACAGGAAAAGAGAATGTCACTGTTATCAGAAGGATGCACATGCGTGACAACATATCCAATGGTCCCACAAACACACTGAGAGAATACCACCCTTTGAAATGAGAAACATTTGTAAAATTAATCAAGTAAGGCCCAAAAGTCTAAAGTATAAATAAAAAGGACATTATGAATATAAATGACACTTAGCATACATATCAGAAACAAAAAGTAGAGAATTATTTTAAATTGCTCAAATGTCAAAATTGGGAACATCAAGTCCATAAACAGAAGGCCATGTTACAGCAGATAGTATCCAAGAGAATGAGAAAACCCCAAGACTCATTACAAAGTGCAAATACCTAAAAATATTAACATTGGAACATATGTCTCTAAAGTTAAGGTCTGCAACAGAACCAAACTACTACAGTGTAAGAGGATAAACTAAAAATAATTTTTTTATAAATAAAGCAACCCAGTGACTAATGAAGTGAGCAATTTTATTAAAAAAAAAAGGAACCAGAGACAGCAGTAAGCAGAGACTACTTCTACTTTAAAAAAATCTTAGAAATTAACAACCTGCTAATTCAAGAAGCAAAGATTTCAGTTCAACTTAAAAAAAAAAAGAAATCTTCCTTTAGCCTAATTCTCAGTTCAAACTTCTTGAACTGTTCTATTAAGCTGCCTTCTTTGCTTGGCATTGAGCTTTCAGAAATGTATAGATTTGGAAAAATCTTTGCATACATTTGAATAATCAAACTTTTCTTTATAAGTCAATTTCTTCAATCAACCCCAAAATACTGCTTAAGGCAGTTACTAAATATTAAACCAGCTTTTCAAATAGGAAGATTAACAGTCCCCCTCCTTTAAGGCTGAACCAAATGACTCTGCTCATTTTACCTGTAGGACAGAAAAGGAATGTGTCTGGCTCTCCTAGATATTGATAAATTTCATTTGTGATTGAGACTTGAGCATGAGCAAAAGAACTGAAAACTTCTTTGTCTGCTGCACACATGTTGTGATCGATATCATCAAAGAGCAGTGCAAAAGATCTGCAGCCAAACTGAGAAACCTAATAGAAGAGACAAGAGCAAAATGTTTAATTTATTAAATTATTATTGTTTCTTTTAATCAAACTGTAGAATTTTTAAATCTAATCTACCTCAAAGGGAACAGGTATAGGAATGGGGGATATAGTGAAGGCAAAACAGACTTTGGTTTCTATTCACAATGAATGCCTATCTCTGATCCATCGCTCTGCTTCTCTCAAAGATTAGACCTTTAAAGACCTGCAATCTGTTCCAGTTTTAACCATCCAAAGCTGATCTCACAGGATGGACAGCTGGGAAAAAAAGCTAATTCTGTAACAGCTCTTGGACAAAGGAGGGGAGTCAGTTCAGAGAACAAAGAAAATGTGCATGTCAGGTCTGCCTACACAGGCATTTATTGTGGGCAAGAGTTCTTGCTTCAGCAGTGCATCTTGGGTTCAAGACTCTGCAATACTACTACAAAAATAGCCTTCAGCATCCAATACAAGATGAGAATTTTTTTTAAAATCTAAGTTATCACTGGATACTTCTGCAATGCAACCTGAACACATCCACCGGAATCATTCAGAGACATCCAACCTAACAGCAGTGCTGAAAAGGTACAAGAAGCTGGTGAAAAGCTGCAAGAGTGAGCAGGGTATCGGAGCTTCCAAATTAAGCAGCACTGCAACTGTGCTAAGTTTGTGTCATCCTTACCTGGTCCAGCTTACGCTTCAGTGTGGATACCTCTTTAGGATTGGAGAAAGTGATGTCAAGTCCAGGTGAGATTGCATAGATGAATTCTATTTCGTGTTCTCGTGCAGCTGATATTAGAGTCATTAGCTGCTCTGGAAATCAAATTAAAATATTTCAGAAGGACTCAACAGTTAAAAAAATTCTCAGGCATCATTTAAAGTATATTAGAAAGTGCAGATGCCTCTTCTATCATAATTAGAAAAAAAAAGATGCTGGAATTTCTTGAAACTAACACAGCAAAGAACACCAAATTATTTGGAAAAGTTTTCAGCAATTATGCCAAAAGGAATACAACAACTGTCCTTGTATTCTCATTTTCCATGTTAAAAATTCCATAAATATTTTTAAAATTCTGTTTATCAGTGTTGTGAGACAAATATGGATACAGACTGTTTCCACAGTAGGTACATCAACAATTCTAGAATTATTACTCACTTTTCCCACACATACTAACAGACAATTTATTGCAGTAATACCACCCTGTGTGACAGTGGTTCACATACTACTCATAGGACTGAAGCTTGGGCACATGAAAAAGTGGGGTCTAACATCACTGTGCAGAAGTAGTTGCTTTAAGAAATACACTTGCAATTGAATCTTTCATAGAATGAATAAATATAATTATTTTCAGCATATTTAACAATCTTTGCTGTTATTGGCTATTACCTTGCAGTATCCTTTAGATTATTTTTCTGCAGTGATTCAAAGAGGCCTCCAAGAAGGATTATTTAATTTCAAGAGAGTATAATTTTTCCCCTCACTCAAGGAAAACTATAATCCCCGCAGTCTAATAAAGCATCATAAATCCCATAAATGACAGAGGTGGATGAAAAAACTCACACTAGCATGAACAGATCCTTTATGTTCTGACTAACTGGTCAAGAGCTGTTTTTCTAACAGGTACTCTTTTCATTGAGACAAGGACTTAACAAATCACATAAAAGGACATGCTATTTGCTCATCAATCTTTTTTCCCTTTTCTGAAGCAAATAATTTCTACTTCAAAATATAGCCCAGATGTTCAAGAGCCAGAGGAGTAAGTTTAAGCAACCTTTCCCTTGACAAAAAGTAAATCTTGTAAGACAAAGCTTTAAAAGCAGTTTCAGAAATCATCTACAGTTATAGTTAAAAGAAGTAAATTCATGCTTGTTCCAAAGCTCCAATAAACACACCTACAGGGTATTAAGAAGACATCTCCACTCACCTTTGGGAAAGGCTACTGTGATTAAACACACACAAGTATGCATCACAATAACCAATTAATTCAAAAATCTACTTATAGAAAACACGGAGGAGAAATAAAAGCAATTACCCGCTTCTTCCACAGAGTACATTTCTCGCCAAAACATCCTGTGCTTGTAGTCATCCTTTGGAGCATATAGGTATGTATTCAGTCCCCACTTCTGAAGCCTACAAACACAGGAAAAAAGCCTTTAAATAACCTAAAAATGCAGGAATTTTATGTTTTATTTCATCTTATTCTTTTCCTTGATCTAATTTATTTTTTTTGTTCACTCAATATTGTGTTAAACTATTAAGGGACAAAACTTTAAGCACAAATTATATTGGACAAATTTGGTTTATGTAAGATGAAAAGGTGAATACAAATCCCCAAGAATACAGATATTAGGCAGAAAGTTGCTCTAGGTTAGAACAATAATTCTTTCCAGGCTTAAGTGGAAGATTATGATTACATTCCGATGGAATGTATTGCAGTAAGAGGAAACATGACTTGCCTTCTAAAAAGTTCTTTCCTCTGCTCCATCACCCAAGGTCTTCCATAAAATCCTATGGGCAACAACATTAGAATTATCCAGTTAGATTATGCCTGCTCCATGAAACTTTGTATTACAACCCACCATTTTCTTCCTCTTTTGCTACATTGTCAAAAAGCTTCCCAAAGCAGAAAGCAAAAAAAATAGCTAGCATTAGGAAAGTGTAACAACCTAAACTGATCTAAATTTAAAATACAATTATAACTTGTTTTATTTCTTATCATCTAAGGTCTTATAATTTTGGCTACTGAAGCAATTAATTTTCAGAATACAAACTGTGTTCCTGAGCATATGCCCTTGACAAGTCAAGTCAGCATTATTATAGCAGCAGACTGAACAGTTATAACCTAATTAAACTACCACTCTGGACATCTACAAAATAGAGATTTTAAGGTGAACACTGAAGACACTTGAAAATATTTACCAGCTCAAAAATGCTTAACTGGTGGTACAGACTAGAATTTATATACACAGAATATATAAACACATACTGGAGGAGATGACATGTAATTAAAAAAAATGTGCAAGTGAGTCAACAAAATGCTTAGGATTTAGTTTCTTTTATTCTGTTTAATAGGCTCTTTATCAAAATTAAGCTGCAAACTGATATCCTACTTTACCATTTCCACATTTTACAAGCTAGTACTATGTCTGTGAATAATCATATATAAAAGCATCTACACAGGTGATTTTAGAGTAGAGAGTATTGAAAGTCATACAATTCCATGGAAATTGCAACTGCTTCTGGCTTTAAATCTAATCTTTCCATTCTAGAAACACAATAACTTTAAAAAAGCACTCTCAATGCACTCTTACTAAAGCCAACTCACTTAGACCTATGTACAAACAGCTCAATCACAAGTGGGCACTTCGAAACAAAGCTTCAGCTTGCAGTCCGTGCAAAGACCAGAGACTAAAATAACATGAAATTTAATAAGCTCTTATTTTCAAACAGCATGGCCACTCAGCGATGAATGATACTACTAATACACAAAGCTCACAAGTCCCCGTAGAACACCAGTTCAAAAGCTAAACAGTATCTTCATTTCCAAAGCTATTCACCCTTGTAAATCTGTAAATATTCAGTCTCATTGAGGTCAAAACCACCCTTCTACCTTTCTAAACTCCAAACTGATGCAACTGAAGCCATTTTTTATATATTGCATTTCAGTTACATGTTAAGTGTACAATGCTCTTTTAAGAAGCTTAAAGCAAGAGGCTCAAGTTTTAAGAATTATTCCCTCAAAGAGTGATCTCAAGCTGCCTGGCACCACAACGCGGCAAAACTGAGCAACTACTTCTCCTCACAACTGCCCAGTGGCAACACGGAACAACAAGAGCTGAGAGGCCTGAAAACCTCCCAGTTTACTTCACCCAGAAGGAAATTCTTATTTTCACTTCAGTTTCCTTACTCTGACTGATGCTGCCCTGAGGAAGCTCAAGAACCCATAAGAGAAGTGAAATCCTGTGAGACCTAATGAATATCCCCTATGCCTCATAACTCGTTCACAACACTTTTGCTTTACTTATGATTCTACTGTTTCAGATCTACAAGCCTAAAGCAGAGCATGGCCTAATAAAAAAAGAAAGAAAATCAGTTACCAAAAACTAATTAAATAAGGCTGAATGGAACTGGCTAATCTGAAGCGATACTTTTTCATCTGTCACCGCATTTCTTAGGTTACTACTGTCACCAGCTGATGACAATTCTTGGATCTTTCTGTCCAACTAAAAATATTGACCCAGTTTTGTATTACTCCCTTGGGACTGTGTGTTAGGTTAATACAAAGTCAACAGATCATGCCAGAATACCTCATCCCATTACCATGCTCTTCATCACTAAAAGCCAGGACATCCTAGAGGCAGTGCACCAAAGCTTTGCATTCAGCAATCTCTTAGACCTTATTACTCTGCAAAACAGTGAATTTGATAAGTGACATAAGCTCTTCACATTCTTAGAGTGCCTACCCAGTATTTGGCCAATTGCCCTCTGCCTTTTCTACCAAAGATCCAAATTCTCCATCTCAGTACTTTAATCTCACTATACCTTAGCCCGTGTTAACCGCTACACTATGTTTGTTTATCTACACTTCTGAAGTTAATTCCTGTTTTTCTCTTAACTCTATAAATCCCTTGAGTCACTAATGAGACAGATGTTTTCACTCACTACCGTTTACCTCATTCACCACAAGTTTGCTTTTCTGTTGGTGGTGGTTTTTTGTTTGCCTTTTTGTTTTTTTAAACACTCCCCTGTTTCTTTTCTTCACGTACACATTGTTAGACTGTTAGACTAATATTATTGTTAGACTGGTAACTCCTAACCAGTGTTTGACGGCTTTGTGGGGCAGAGGCCATTTTCTTGCTTTGTTTTGTGCACAGCACACTCAAGAACACCTGCAACAAAATATATGCTGAGGCAACCAACAATGTAACTAACGTGGCAAGAAAAATTATTATGGTATTCTCAGAGGTTCCGACAGAAACCTGAAGGAACAAGTGATGTTCCAGGTGTATCAGCAGGAACATGAGAAAACATGCCCTTACAATCTGTGTTTCTCTTCACTGTTACCTGTCTCCAAAGCCTACCGTTGGGCATCTACCTTCACAGAATTAAGTCCATTAGCAAAAGAAAGGCATTTTTCTCCACACTGACTGTATTTAAACCCTACCAAGTGCAAAAAAGAAAGGCATCAACTGGGCCGAATTCACCTCTCGCAGTGATATTTACAGAAGCCAAATGGTCTTTTAAGATATGAACAGAAAACAGTCCGCAAAGCAATGCAGATACTGACTCTGACAAACTGCCCATTCCTCTCTCCATTCCATCTGTTAATCATTTTGTTTTCCTACTGGAAAATCATTACAGGTAAAGAAATAATAAGAGATCATAGGAACTAAACAATTTAAAACCAACTGTTACTCTGGGAATAAATCACTTTTCCTACTGGCTTTTAACCACCTACCTTAACTGATCTGTCAGAAATGCATTACTGAGAAGTGCAAAAAGTCCCTTTATTCTGCAGCTTCAGCAACAATTTAAACCTTTTAATGCAGCAACTATGCTAAAAGTCAGAGGACTGTTCTACAATTAAAATTATCAGCTGTAACACTTTAGAGAACAAGGTACATTTAATATTAATTACAGAGCAGATATCTACGGAATCACCTATTCCCTACTCAGGACTGAACGTGAGTCTCTGGCGTGCAGGAAGAGCACACAGAGCCGGGATAATCATGCGATAGCTCTGCTCTCTCCTACTTCCTCCTTTAGACACGTACGAGCAAGCGAGCCCCAGCACTGCCTCAGCCTCTCTGAGGAATCATCGGCGCGCTGGGGTGCCAGGCCTGCCCTCGCCCCGCCGCACAGCTGCCATCAAAGGGCGCTCCCCGCTCCAGCACAAGCCCCGGGGGCAGAAGCCCCGCCCGGGAGCCGCGGCTCCTCCCCGCTCTGGCGGAGTCCCGGCCAAGAACCGCACGCCACCTCCCCGCCGAGCGGGCTCCACCGGGCGGGGGAGGAGAGGAGACGGGGAAGCAAAGCCATCTGGGACCAGCCCACCCCCGGCCTCCCGCGGATACCGAAGCCCCCGTTCTCCCGCACCCCGTTTTCCAGGGGAGACCTCCTCCGGGAGCTCTCACCTTCGACAACTCCGCAGAGGAAGCGGCGGGAGCCCAGCGCGGTCTCCGTCTCGGTGTCGGTCTCCTCACCCCCCGGGACCGGCCCTGCGGTGGCGCCCGGCGGCTCTAAGGGGGCGCCGGGCACCCCGGCAGGGTTGGGACTGCCCTGGGGCTCCTCCAGCGCCGCCTGCCNCGGGGCCGGCAGCGGGAGGGGCGAGGCCGCGGCGGCCTCAGGGCGCTTGCGCGGGGAGGCAGCGCGAGCCCGCGGCGCACGCGCTAGGGGCCGCGGGGACCTAGGGGGAAGCGGCAGTGGAACGACGCGCATGCGCCGTGGGGTTTGTGTAGGGAAGCGGCGCCGAGGGGGGAAGGAGGGTGGGGAATGAAGTGTTTGCCTCTGGACTGCGCATGCGCCTCGCGGCGCAGCGCCCGGGCGGAAGTGCGCCTGCGCGGGAGTGAAGGGCGCGCGGGCTCCCGTGAGACGTGACCTACTTCTCGCGGTGCTCTGCAAGCTAAGCAGGGCCCGCCGCGGCTGTGGCGCGGAGGGGAGACCGAGCTCCGGTGGGGGAAAGCTCCGACCCTCCTGGCACGGCACGGCCGATGACACGCTTGGAAATGTTTCCATGGCTGGAAGAGGCCACGAGAATGCTGAAGTGTGGGATTCAAAGCTGAGGTGATATCAGTAGATCACCGGAGGTCACACAGCATCTCTCCAGGGAGAAGCTGCAGCCGCATGGGAGCACGAGGCAGGGAGCCCAGGGCTGAGACGACCTCTCTTGTGGCTATGGAGAAAGGCCGGCAAGCTGATCCTGCCGGCCTTCCCAGCACTGGGGAGGCTGCAGCAGGTACCAGCCAACAAGAAACAAATTAGCAAAGAGCTGCCGAAAACCCCAGCTTGTGAGGAAGGGCTGGAGAACGCCTGCAGACATCAGGGCAGACACATCACGTTTCAGCTACGTTTCTGCTTATTCTCGCTGATGACAATTCGGGCATGACAAGAAACTGAAGAGGGCTGTGTTTCCAGCACCATCAATACCTGTGCTCAGGAAGCTGCAGCAGAGCCCCTGGCCAAGGAGCATCTCTAGTTACCACCATCTTCAGGCCAAAGCTTTCAAAGAGCAAAAATAGAAATTGTACAGATACCCTAAATAGTAAGCAGCTCAATTGTATTGATACACGACCAGAATTTACAGAAGGGTTAGAGAGGAGAAATGCACAGAATCTGGGTGGAGAACACACAGGGCTTTCATACACCTATAGAGCTGGGTGGTGACTACAGGGTCAGAAAGGACCCTGAAGGGGTGCTCATATCTCTGATCATGCCAAAATAATCCTGCAGTAATAGTTCTCCCAGTGTTGGAATCTCATCTTTTACAAAATGCTTGTGTTTGTAGGCAGTATTCAGGGTGCTGGAGTGAATCACTACCCCAGGCTGCATCAGCTGCCTCTTCCAGTTGCTCAGATGTTTTACCACATAATTACTATTAATTTTTCCTCTGAAAGCTGGGAAAACCTTGGCTGGAAACAACACAAGGCTGCCCTTTCCCAAGGATCCATCAGCTCTTATCTCTGTTCTCGTTATAGACCAAATGACCTGGCTGTTACCCACCCTTAAATGCCACCTCCTACTAACAAGGGTCATCCAAGCCCTGGCTCACCCAGCAGCTTCTCATAGCAAGCTGATGGCACACCTAAAGGGCCTGCTCCAGGCCTCCCTGCTCTCGCCCCTTCCTGAGGGCCTGTTTGGGGGAGAGCTAAACAGATTATTTTTGACTCCCAGAGATGCTTCCCCACCCCCCCACCCCAATAGCTACAATCCCTGCACAAACCTTTTCCCATGTGGTGTGAAAAGGCTACGGCAGCATTTGAAGGCTGAGCCCCACAGTGCTGTTTTTCCCATTATCACCTCAGCCTCTTTCCTGCCCTTCACCCTGGGGACAAGGACCCAAAGGATCCCATCAGTGGCTCACAGCATCCCTGTGCCACAAGAGGGCACATCAAGCCCTTGGATGTCATTGCCCGAAATAGCAACCAGCCAGACAGAGCTCAGGGGATAGGGTATACCGGGGAAAGTGGGTTAGAGGGGAAAACGTGCTCAGGCCCGTTCATAGTGCCATACACAGCCCTGAGAAATGGCCAGCAGCCTAAAAATGTCCTTGGAGAGTCAGAGGTTTTGGGAAGATCAGACTTGCTGCTTACCCAGTCCCACAATGGTAACTCCCCCCATGGCCAGAGCCCATACTTTTAAGATGCTTGGTCTCCAGGCAGATCTTTGCATTGAGCTTTCAGTTCCTGGACCACAGACTGTATAATGCTGGATCATTTTGCTGTCCCACATCAGGTCCATTACTCTCTCATTCCGCTGCTTTCTTACTTACATGACTGTTTTACTTCATTTTTCCCAGTTCTCAATGCTGGACTTTTCCAATAACCAGTGATTGCCTATCAGTTCATGTCCCTAAGAAAAACCCCTTCAGAGTCCATACCTACCTCCTCAAGGTGGCAGGTGACCATGTTCATGTTAGCTGAGCCTTAAATGCTACATCCTAACAAGGGCCACCTGGTCCCAAGCTCGGGTTCACCCAGCAGCATCTGTGACAAGCTGCAAACACACCTGGCAGCCTGACTCCTGAAACGTGACACACTTGATGTAAGAGCTTTTTAACCTTAACACCTACAGCCTCTTAGCAAGGGAAGTTTGTATTTACAGGGCCACCAACGGCATGGCCAAGCTCAGTGTGCACCCTGTCCCCCGTGCAACCTCCCAGAGCGCCCATGCAGAGCACCCTGCAGCCACAGCACCCCAAAAAGGATACCAACCCTCTGCAGTGACCCCTCATTTTCCCTGCCCTCCCATCCCAGGCAGCTGACAGATGCAAAGACATAACAGTGGTGTGCATAGCAATTGTGGTTAGATTTTATTGGTTTTTTGTTGATTTTTTTGTTTTGTTTTGTTTTTTAACTCATATAATTGTTATAATACAAAATATACAGACTGGAGATGCCAAGCAGGTTGTGGGTCACCATGCCCCAGGGCAGGGGGTCACACCATGCGACCTACAGCGTGAGGGGGGAGGCAGCATGTGCTCCACGTGGCAGGGGACAGTGGGTACCCCAGAGAGCCTGGGAGGAGGGAGAACAGGGCCCAAGAGACAGAGGGGTAAGGCCCTCCCACCCTTAGGAGAATGCAAGTGGGAGCTCAGCCCCACAGCAAACCCGGGAACAGGTCTGTGAGATGAACAGTGTGTTGAATGAACCTAAAAAACACATCATGTCTGCGAGATGAATAATGTGTCACGTGAGCCTAAAAAACACATATCTGCAAGGGCTGGGACAGGGACGGTCCCCCTGAGAAGCAGCCCCATAGCTTTGGCTCAGAGCCCCAGGGGTTAAATTCAAATGTCTCCAACCCTAGAGGTTCAGCCTGGGTCTGGCCCAGCATGGGTGCTGATCCCAGACATCACAGCTCAGGCCAGCCCAAACCACCTCTGGCAGGGGATACAGAGAGTGGAGCCACAGTCGGGGGCTGCCAGGGCTGGGTACATTCCCAGTGCCTGTAGGGGCCTCTGGCATTGCCATGGGATCATTAGCCCATGGGCATCACTCTCCCAGCTATGACTTGGAGTGATATGTGGGCAGGACAGGCCTGCCTGCACACACCCACCTCCAAGGAGCTGGTGGTGACAAAGACACCCAGGGTCTCCATCCCCAAGGTCCCAAGCAGGCTCACACATGGCCATGCTGGGGAAAGCAGATGAGCCCCCTGCCCCAAGGTGAACCTCCAGCCTGCCAGCAGCATGGCAGTGACTCCTGTCTAACCCCAGCCTCAACTTTCTCTTCTAGGAGATGCCAGCTCAGCCATGGCACCAGCACAGGGCTACGCCTGTGGGGACACCTCTCTGCCTCATTGCTCATTCCCCAGTTCCCTGGGCAACAGCTGGGCTGGGATGGGCCAGGGCACAGGAGTAGGGCAAGGTCAGCAACAAATGATGCCCGGAGCATGGCTGTGAGCCCTATGGGGACAAAATGGCCACCAGACATCAGCCCATCTCCCTCTTCCATGTGTCCCCACACCCTGGCTGTCTCAGGAAGGGTTGGGAAGGGTGTCTCTCCACTGGAGCCTCAAAGTGGATCCCTGGTGTCCCTCTGTGCCAGAACCCCAAACCTGAGGGACAGGGACTGAGGTTGCAGCTCTCCCAGTCATGCATCCTCCATCCTGGGGGACAAGTGCCACAAGAAGTCACCTCGAGGTACCTTTAGCCTCCCCTCTCCTCCTGTCAGGACAAGCCTCCTAACTCTAACTGGGATCCCTGGGGTCAGGCATGCTCCCCATAGCTCAGGCAGCAATGAACCCCAAGGACTCACGTGGCTGCGTTTTCCAGGCATGGCCCCTCTGCCCACCCACCAGCCCAGTGTCAAGACAGGGAGGGTGGCCGGTGGCTCACAGTGGACATGCTGGACACGCTCCCCACAGCAGGGCACAGCCAGGGCAGGGGAGGAAGCCGAGGCACTGGTGCCCTTTGCAAGACTTTATTGGTTTCTAGACAGTGTCGCTGGAGGGTTTGGGCTGGAGCCAGGACTGGGGGCTCCTGGGGCTGGGGAGGATCAGGGTAGGGGAACTGTGGCTGCACAGGGTGGTGTGCACAGGGAAAACCTCTATTGCAGCCTGAGGCTGCATCTTTTCCACCAGGATTAGGTGCAGGGAGGTCCATCTAGGTGAAATGCTCATCCTGTGCCAGCCATGCCCATGCTCCAACATCTGGGAGCACCCGCTTGGGATCCCCCGAGGAAAGCAGAGCTGGGCCAGGGGAAAGGGAAGATTTCGGCTCCAACTGCATCTCAGGGAAGGAAGGCCCCTTTCCATGGGGGTGTCTGTGCAGCCGGAGGAGGGGAGTCTCAAAGGAGAAGTCAAGAGTGAGAAGAAGGTTCTGGGCCCAGTGTCAGGAGAGCTTGTCTGGAGGCAGGTCCGGGAGCTAGATCACGCTGTCGAAGAGCTGCATGGAGCGCATGATGTTCTCATCCTGTTGGGAGCAGGTGAGAAGCGGGCAAGTTGGGCACAGAATAACAATCTGGGCAGCTCCCTCAAACGTGGCTTTACCCTCATGGCAGCTCTGGCACATGAGACAAGAGCCCCAGGGATTCCAGGCAGTTTCCAAGCCCTGCTGGGATCCATGGCTCTCCTCATCTGTACGGGGCTGCTGGCATGGGTACAGTTCCCAAAGCAGAGCTCCAGCCTTGCCCCTGGGAGCCCTGGCTTCACCTCCTCTCTGCAGGAAGGAAGCAGGAGGGACAAAGGTCCCCAAGGAAGAGGGTGGTGACCTAGCTCAGAGAAGAGCTGCTGGTGACTTTACCTTCTGGCAGGACTCCAGGAACTCCTCAATTGTCACCACGCCGTCCTTATTCCGGTCCATTTTCTGCAGACAAGCATAGCACAGGGGGCATAGCAGGGACAGCCCCAGCCTCAGGGAGAACCTAGTACCCCCTGCCCAGGTCCCACAGGGACTGGACACAGTGCACCCCTGGCCCCAGGCACGCCCAAGCACCAACAGGACCAGCCCTGCTTCATCCCCAGAGTGGGATGTTTTCTGCTGCACCCACTGCAGCTCTGTGCTGGAGCTCTGCTTTCCCAGGATGTACTCAGCTCACCTGGAAGAAGTTCTCCACATGCTCCCGGGGCGCTTCCTCCCGCATGGCCGGATAGGTGTATTTGCCCATCATGTCATAGATGGACTTCATGATGTCCAGCATTTCCTGATGGGAAGGGGAGCAGAGTTGCAGTGTCAACTGCAGTTCAGCTCTGCCTCCGCCTGGTCCCCAACCCACATCTTTTTCTTGATGCTCCTGAAGGACCTGTGGGGTGCTCAGGTGTGTTTCTGCTGGCTCTGTGCACAGTGTGGGGCCATGTGGGTACATGTATGTGTGATGGAGCCCCAAAGCAGCACACCACTCATCCACCCTCCATCCCAGAGTCACACCAGTGCCAGGGGGCCAGGAGGGACATTTGCAAAGCTGAGCTTAAGTAAATTTTGACCCCCTGAGCTCTTCTCCAGAGCTCAGCCAATACCCCCGAGTTTTGCCCTTGTCCCTACCAGGTGCAGACTGGCACTGGCCCCAGGGACCAGTCTGGACCGCCCCCCATCCCACCTCTTTGGTGATGCAGCCGTCTTTGTTCAGGTCATAGAGGTTGAAGGCCCAGTTCAGGCGGTCATCAATGGTGCCCCGCAGGATGGTGGACAGCCCAGACACAAAGTCCTGCAGAGATGGACAAGGCAGGCAAATGGGAGTTACATCCACCAAGGGCCTCAGAGACACAGAGGATACAGCCCTGCTTGATTCTCCTGCAGAGAGGAACTCTGCCCCAAAGCCAATGTGCCCTGGGGCTGGGCTGACGAGGTGAAATGCTGGATATCAAAGAGTCAGGGGAGAAAAAATTGATTAACCCCATACATTTCCCACACTACTCCCTTGAGTCACAGCAACCAAGAGGACAATGTGCATCATGACCTGCTGTTCAGCCAAAGCCTGAACAAGACCCAGCCATGGCTGGGTCTGCTGGTCTGGGTACCTACACAACTCTACCCAGAAAATACAGAAAGCCCCTTTTCTGTTGCTTTTCGTTGGTTTTCTATTGCCTCGGGGAATTTAGTAAACTCTACTAGGCCTGCAAAGCTCTTCATCCATCTGCAACAGCAGCACTGCTGACCCCAGCCCTTGGTCCCTGGAGGGATGTGCTCTCCTTGCCCCACTGCACCCCATCACCTCCTCCTTGGCCACAGCTCACCTCGAAGCTGACAGAGCCATCGTGGTCGGTGTCGAAGGCATTGAAGAGGAAGGTGGCGTAGGTGCTGGAGTCTGCAGGGAGGCAGGCAGCGTGAGAGGGTGCTGTGTGACCCTCTGCCCTGCAGAGGCACTCATGTGTATGGGGACAGGGACGGGGATGGGCACTCACCTCCTTGAGGGAAGAACTGTGAATAGATCTGCTTGAAGTTTTCTTCGTTGACAATGCCACTCGGGCACTCCTGCCAGGGCAAGGCCACAGCGTCACTTCCACCTTGCAAAAAAGGTCTGAGCACCCCCTAAAACCCTGTGGCTCCCTTGCCTTGCCTCCCCAGCCCTGTGCACCTGGTGGGGTGGCTAGAAAGGCTGCTTGGAGCATCTCCCTGATTTTTTGGGCTGCACCCCTCACTGGAAGGGCTCCGAGTCCCAGGCACCCAGGAAGGGGGCTCCCTGCACCCAAAAATGGAGAACAGGATCAGGTCTCCCCACTGAGCTCCCTGCAGGTAAGATCAGGCTGTAGCCTTACATAAACTTCAACCCCAAGGTCCCAAAAACCTTCACAAACAAAGCACCACCCCGAGGTGGACATGGCAGCAGAGGTGAGGGCTGTCAGAGCTGGTCAAGGGGTACTCACATTCTTGAAGCCTCGGTACAGGACCTGCAGCTCTTTGCGGGTGAACTTGGTCTGCTCCTGGAGCTGCTCCAGCCCCTCAGGGCGGTGGCAGACGGTGGAGAGCTCAAACTCATCCTCAACACTGTCTGCAAGGAATCCAGGGGAAGAGAGGGTGGCTGAGGCCAGCACTGTCCTGCCCTATCTTGTCATGCCAGGGGGCAGGAGAGGCACCTTGCACAGCACACCCCACCCTGTCCTCTCACATCTGCCCAGGCTGACACATTTTTGGAGTGCTCTGCTCAGCCAGAGCTGGGTCTATGCCAGCAGGGGACACTCATAGACACCCTGGCTGCAGACCAGGGACTGACACTGGGCAACAACCCCCTCCACTAGAGCCCAGGCTGGGCAGAAAAGAGGTGTGAAACCCTCCCTGCCTGCCCTTCTCCTCCCACCAGCACAGGCATCTGCCCTGTGGAGTTCAGACCCTTGATGTCCTGCAGCACCAGGGCTCACATCCAGCAGGAGAGTTGCCCCTCAGAACCCCCAGCCTCAAATGCCCGCCCCCCCCAGCCCTTCCAGATTCCATCCTGCCCACTGTGCTCCCATCTTCGTCGATGGCTTCTCTCCACCATCTGCCAAGCTGCACAACCCCTGCCTGCAGCAACCAGCACCCCTGGACCCCACTCAGCCAAGAGGGGCACACAGCAGGTACCCCCTGTCCATGGGACAGTTCAGACCCTGCCCCTTCATACTCACCTCTTCCCAAGGGGGATTGGCTTGCACTGTGGAGCTGGGAGAGATCCTGACCTGGGGCTTGGACTCACCAAGGAGCCAAGCGCACCCAGTACGGGGGTTAAGGGACTCTGCACTCACTCCCTGCTCAGCCTCTTTCATCTCCCCATCACACCTCCATCTCCAAACCGACCCTGAACTTAGAGAAACCAACCCCCACCCCTTAAATCAAACCAGTGCCGGGAGGGCCCCGCTGCCCTGAGCCAGCTCCCGAGCGGTTCTTGCCGCTGTGCATCCCGTGGGAGCTGCTCCAGACAGCTGCAGAGGGAGAAAACCAGTCTGTGAGCAGGTAAAGACAGAGGTGGGTGCAGAGCCCACGGGATCGGACCCCTCCAGGGCAGGGCTGATCCTGACAGCCAGGGCAGGGGAGAGGTGGAGGCGTCCCCTTCCCGCAGGCAGGGCCGGGGCGGAGAGCAGGCAGCAGCACCGCCGGGGACAAACACACACAAAGGCAAGAAGAAGCACTTGCTTTCACTGAGCGAGGGGATGGATTTGGGCCGGCAGCAGGGCAGCAGTTTGAGGAATCGCTGCTTCAGCGCTTTTTTAGTTTGGACTGGCGGGTTGCCTGGAAGAAAGAAGGAGTCACCAAGCAGAAGAAGAGTTAACAGAGCATCAGCCCCCGATCCCGACGGGCAGCAGGGTTGGGCACCCGGCGCAGGGTGATCTGAGCAGAGGCAGCACATGCAGCGTGAGGCTGAAGGAGCAGGAAGGCAAAACCCAGCCCAGGCTCTGGTCAGCCTTCCTGCTCAAACCCAGGACAAACCCGGCACTGGAGTATCCATCCTTGGGGAGAATGGGAGCAATCCTGCTAGGCTGCCCACACCCAGCGCCTCTGTACACCCCCATCATGCCAGGGTGTGCTGGAGACTCCCAGGAGCCCAGAGAATCAGGAAATGGCAGGGCCAGACTCTGTCCTTTAGCCTTGAGGACAAATACCTGCTCATCGCCCCCCCCCCCCGCGAGGGGCTCTGCAGGGAGGCAGGGTAGGATGAAGCCCAAGAAACAACCTGTGGCTGAGCCAGGGCATTGCATCCTCCCCAGGCTCGGGCTGGGTTTGATCCTGCTAGCACCCGAGGGCTGAAGACAAAGCATGCACCGGAACCCTCATGCAGCCCAGACAGCAGCATGCACCCCCACCCCAGTGCAGCACTGGGACCCGAGCCCAGGGACCTGCTTTGAGACAGCCAGAAGGGGAACGGGGCTTAGGGCTTTGCCTTGGCCAGGCTGCAGGGCTGGGCAAGGGACTCCCCACAGCAGCCTGGCCCACGGCCATTGCATCCAAGTCACCCTGCATTAATAGTAGGTCCCCTCACTGTACTGACCCCACTGCCACCCCCTGTTCCCCCATTTGGACCCCAGTGGTTTCACTCAGCCCCATCTCTCCCAGCTGGTGTTGCCCCATGGCTGCAGACCCCCTCCCTCCCTTCCCACAGTGCCTCAAGCCAGCAAACTCAGCACAGGACTAACTTTGCAGGTAGGGAAAGGAGGAAGAGGAGGGGATGAAGGCCATGCTGGGCTCCAGCCTCCAAGGGGAGGCAGGCACCAGTGTGGGGACAAATGGGACGAAAGGTGCAAAGTCCCTTTGGGGCTCTGGTTTGTCACTGTGTTTGCTCCAAGCATCCTGTACATCTGCAAGCAGCAAGTCACAACGCCTACGCATTCTGAGCCCTGGTTTTGGGGTTGTTTCTCTAGGGTTCTAGCAGATAGCTGCCACAGAAGCCCTTTCTCAGCCTTGTGGGGCTAAGATGAGCCCCAGATGCCAGGAAAATGGTGTTCCATGGTACCCAGCTCCAGGACAGGGACATGGGTCTGCATCCAGCAGCCACTGCTAGGCAGGTTGGCCCCAAAGTGCCCACAGGCAGAACCTGGGAGCCTCTGAGCTCACACCAAGGTGGCTCCATCATTCTGAGGGATGGAGAATAGCTCCAGGAGGTCATGGTTCCAGCAGGACATCACACAAAGCCACTCAAAGAGGGCAAATTGTCCCCAGGGATGTGGCACCCACAGCAGGGTGACAGTGATATGCAAACATTTAGGGATGAACAAATGCAGCCCCTGGCATTTGTCGGGGGGTGACAGGGGCAAGGGTGAGGACCAGGATCTTGGCATTGACAGAACAGCACAACCTGGCTCCTGTCTGCTCCAGGGTTTGCAGGTAGGTGAGAAAAGAGGATTTTTCCTTCCTAGAAGTGGGCATCAGTTGTACATAAACCATGATTTTGTCCCAGCTATGCTTCCAGGGCTTTAATTTGCAGAGGGAAAGGGAAATTGCACCTTTCAGCCTTTCAAGGATGCTCTGGGGCCAGGTCCCTCCAGCAGAGCTGAGCTGTGGGAACAGACCTGGCAGGCAGAAGTATCCCCTTTGCTGAGAGGGAAGGGACAGGGTGGGCAGAGCAACACCCAATGCCAGGGCGATGGACCTGGGAGGGAGCAGGGCAGGAGGGAAACCACACAGCAAGAGAGATGCAACAGAGAGTAAACTGTGGTTGGACTCACAGGGGCAGCAGGTATAGGAACGTGCAGTAGGTCAGGTCGGGTGCAAGTTACACTTTAGTTTGTTATAAAGAAGGAAAAAGAAAAAAAAATAAAGAACATGGGCGTTTTCTCAAGGAGGAAACCAAAGGGGGCCCAATTCCAGGGTCCCCAGGGCAGGAGAGGGAGCACATTCAGCACATGCAGCTTAACAATAGGAGAGGGGTGACCAGGACTGGGGTTTTGCTGTCCTGGCTTTAGTGAACACAAGGGCTCTGCTGGGTAGGACACACCAGCCTCTTTCTGTCCCCAGCACCCAAACCACGAGCAAGTCTGGCAGCTCCCCCTTGCCAGGAAACAGCTCTGCCCAAAGATGAGGAGCAGAGCCCAACCATGTGCTGCCACTCTGGACACAAGGGACATTGCAGCACGAAGCCCTGTCCCTGCCAGCAACAGCTCCTTTTCCAGATGCCGCTCTGCTCTCCACCCTTCTGCAAGGGCCATGCAGCGGCTGGCACAGAGCAAAAAGGGCTGGCAGTGTTTTATCTGCGGCGGGAGGTCTGCCGGGTTAAGTGGCTCGTCGCTTCCCGTGCATCACTCCGCAGCTCGGCAGCTTTGGAACACACACAAACACACACAAACTGAGACTCCATCCTTGAGCAGCACCACAAGGGATTTCACATCCCCACCTCCACACGCTGTTGAAATGAATCCCTAAGGCTGGCTCCAAAGGGACCTACAGTGGGTAGATCCCTGCCCCCAGCAATGATTGCCATCAGGATGGCCACGGACCACTTTGTATTGAGCCACCAGCAGCTGATGTGTTCTTGGGGGCTGGATCCAGCCAATGCCACCATGCTGAGGGTTACCCAGTGCTGGGCTGACACCCCCTTCCCACAGAGGAGCCAAGCCTGGGCTGCTCCATGGTCTCCCCAGAGGACAAGCAGGAGACAGTCAGAATGATGCATAACAATGTCCCTGTCCTCTCACAGAGCCACAGCCACCAGTGCCCTCACAGTGACAGCTGGCAGGGAGACAAACCCACCCCTTCCATGGCACCCTCCTGCTAGAAAAGACCCTACAATAACAAACCAACAGGCAGTGCCAAAACTCCCCCATCACTCTCAGTAACCTGCCAATAAATGCATGATCATGATGGGTGGAAAATGTGCATTCCACGACAAGACCCCCACAGTGTCCCCAGCCCAGCTCCTGGGCACAGCACCATTCCAGGAGGAGAGTAGAGCACCAGCAGCCCACCAGTCATGCAGCACTCACAGCCCCTGCTTGGCCCCATGGGGCAACATTGGGTCAGTTGGCAGGTCAGGAGGAGCTGGTATCCCAAGGCTGATCTGAACCCAGCTGCCCATAAAACCTGTGGCTGACAATCATCCCTGTGCAGGGCTCAGCCAGTCAGGGAGGCACCCAGCCTCAGGCAGTGCCACCAACCACAGCTCTCTGGGGTCTGCAATGACGGTCAGCAGGAGGAAGAGCGAGTCCCCCCAGCCACCCTGGGTAGGTCAGGATGTGTCCCACCACCAGCAGCTCTGCAAATGACCCTCATCAGTCAGCAATGCAGAACCAAGTGTAGCAAAGGTGCCAGACAGTCATCCATCAGAGGAATGAAATCAGAGTTGGCATCTCCCAGGGCCAAAGAGTTCCTGTCCTGGGGGTGGAACAGAGCTGGAAGCAGCAAAGCTGCCAAGCGAGCTGCAGTCCTTAGGACAGCAGAGGCTCAGGACCAGGGTATTCCCCAGTGCCAGAGGGAGGAACAGCTGCACAACCCTTGTACTGAGCAGACCCCAGATGGAGAAGGTAGGGCCATGGGCCAGAATGGGCCACAGAGCCAAGTGGGGCTCACAGCAGTGCTGTCCCCATTCCCATCCCCATCCTGTGAGCGTGCTCCCAGATAGCCTGGCTGGGCCCAAAGGAGATGTTGCAGAATAATAATTTCTTCAGGCCACACCATGTACAAAATGTTGCAAGCAGGGAATGGGACAGGATACACATCCCAAGGGACAGTGGGGCTCAGGGGCTCCCCAAATGGAGCAGACAAAGCTGCAGGACTGGGACAGCCACATGCATCACCCTGCTGCAAAACCACACACAGGGACACATCCTGCCCCCATCAGCACCTCCATGGCAGGGATATCTCTGGCAGCACAAACCAGCTCATCCAAGGTGCCAGAGGAGCTACCCAAAAAAATGCCCCAGCAGAGGAGCAGCTCCTCTTGGCTGCCAGCAGTGTGTTCCAAAAGAGAGCTGGTGCCCTGCATACCCATTACCCACATGCCATCCATACCCTCCACAGCAAG
The DNA here is from genome assembly GCA_013397815.1 of Aleadryas rufinucha. Classification (NCBI taxonomy): domain Eukaryota; kingdom Metazoa; phylum Chordata; class Aves; order Passeriformes; genus Aleadryas; species Aleadryas rufinucha. The sequence continues at coordinate 158,217 of VZTH01007037.1, read as the reverse complement.
GCACAGAGACAGAGAGTGGATGTGCTTCAGCCACACCCCAGCCAGATCCCAGGCAGCTCAGGGACATTCTCCATCAGAAGGGAGTTGAAAGCACCTCCTGGGCACAGCACCTTCCTGTCCCCCCCTCCCTCTGCTCTACTACTAACTGCTCCTCTAAACACTCCTAACCACACATCCTCCCATTCTGAGACCCGAGGGGATGTGATCTGCAGTCCCTTCATCTCACAGCATCCCCAGTGCCAGCAAGGAGGCAGAGGGGATGGAGGCAAACCAACCCCAAAACACATTCATGCAAAGTCTGTTGGCAGCCCTTGTCTGAGCTGGGACTGTCCGTGGCACAGTCGAGGAAGGCAGCCAAAGGAAACAAGGCATCAGCCCCACGCAGCTCCCTGCACTCCCACCCTCACCAGGCACAACCAACAGGTCATGTATTCATTGCTCTGACATATTTTGGGTCCTCTTCTTTGGCCACATCCAGCCCTATCCTCAGTACCCAGTCGCCAATCCAGGAAGCACAATGCCCACAGCATCCTCTTCCTTCCCCAGCCCTGGCACAGCCCCACAGGGAGGGCAAAGGGGCTCTAGCCTGTTTTCCCACGTTTCCCCCATAGCCACCAATTCCTGTAGCAGTGGGAAAGCTTTGCCCTGCATGGTGCTGCACCCTACATCCATGGCTCTTTTCTCCCAGCTCACACTTACCTCCTCAGCCCCAGTTACCTGCAGTCCTTTTCCCCATCATCTGACAAAGCCCAGTCCTCTGCATCCCATTGCCCTGAGACTCCAATAGCCCAGTCAGTCTCCATCCTCCAGCACCCCACACGTCACTGCATCCCAGTGCCTCAAGACCCAGATATCCCCCACCCTAATGCTCCAAGACACCCTAAATTTCTAGCATCCTCCACCCAACACCACACATTACAGTGTCCACAAATATTCCCACCCAATATCCTAACACTGTGAAACACCCCCAGACACCCTCACTTCCCCAGCTCCCTACACCCTAATGCTGCCAGACACTCCAATGCCCCCCCTCCCCCCAAAAAAACCCTAAATCACACTAATCCTTCAAAAACTCCCCTAAGCATCCTGCAGCCCTTGGGATAGGAGGACCTCCACCACAGCATCCCCATCTCGTTGCAGCCCCATCCCCATCCCTGTCCCCATCCCACCTCCCCTGGTCAGGTCGATGATGCCCAGGGCATGGAGTATCTTGAGGCTGGAGCAGAGCAGCAGGATGATGCCCACCGTTTGCAGCCCCTGCAGGTCCCAGGGTGCCTCAGCCGCCATCCCCGAGACACACAGCCCCAGCCGGCAGCTGCTCTGGCAGCAACAGACCCAGCAACGCAGGAGAGGGGAGGGCAGGGGAGGAGAGACCTGCCTTGGCCCTCCCTCTTCGTACCCTGGCACCTTCTGGGGTCCCTCGGGGCACCCAGGCTGCAGAGAAGGAGAGCCCACGAAACTGCCCAAGGGACTTAAGGGTCAGCTCTCCCCCACGGCACTCCTGCACTATACAGCCTGGCACAGGCAGGTGCAGAATTGGCACCAGTGGGTGGAGGTGGAGGAGGCTCAGCCCCACTGACTTCCACCCCAACAGCAGCTCGTGGTGGCACTGGAGCTGAGCAGTCTGCAGGGACCCTCGAGCTCATCACATGCTGCTGGGATACTGCTGCCACCAGCCCAGGGACCAGCTCTGCCTAGGAAATCCCCTCTGCCCCATCACAAACCACCAAACTTTCCCCCTAACAGTGTCCTCACCTTGCATGGCATGAGTTCCCTGCCTTAGAGCTCAGCCTTGTCCGCTGATCACCTCCACAGACATCTGCAACCCTCATCTCCCCCCTCTTCCTCTGCCTCTCTGCACCAGCAAGTCAGTCAAAGCCATAGCTGGGGGCTGCCAGCCCTGGGTACCTTGCTTGCTGCTGGAGAGAAATGTGCTCCACAGGGTGCAAACATGCCCCACAGGGTGCTGCCTGGAGGGAGGCCAGCACGTCAGGGACAGCCAGGGTGGGTGCTCCCCACAGCCCACCCAAAGTCCTGCTTTGAGGGCAGCAGGACAGACTCCGGCCTGGCAACAGTACTTATTAGAAAGTCTCTTTCTGACAGCTGTCTATGCACCTCTCACCTAAAAGCTGCTTCTGATGACGCCACCTCCTGCCCCAGCAGTACAACAAGCCCCATGGCAGGCACCCATGGGGGAATGAGACATTTTCCTGTATCTCTGGGAGGGGATGCTGCAGCCAAGCATGGATGGCACATCAGACATCCTGCTACCTGCACTCCAGGGATCAGGGACTCCATACTCCCTAGAGCCCAGTCCAGGGCACTTCTATTCCCATCTGTGCCCAGTCCTGGGGTCTAATCCTGCCCCTCACAGGGGAGAGGTGAAGGAGACCCCATTGAGCTCCCACAGCACCCTGCAGCCCAACACAACCCTGCACTAGAGAGTGCCAGCTTCTCCCACCAGACCTGAAGCCTTCTCCCTCCACCAACAGAGCAGAGCTATAAAGAAGGGCTGTCCCAATAGGCTCCTTTGCTCTCTAGATTTCTTGCTTTTTCTCCAGCCTGTGATTTTCTCACCTCCCTGTGGCTGAGTGATCTCCTGCCCCTCCATCTGCTGGCTCAGAGCCCATCCTGGGACAGAGTGGGGGCCCTGCTCCGTGTCCAGCTGGGTCCCCTTGCTCCCCTCTCCAGGCACATTTGCAACACTAAGAGCAAATCAGGCCAGAGGGAATTGGGAAGGAAGCAATGTGAAAAGTGATTAACACAAGGCCGGAGGGAGAAGAGATTCAACAAGCTAATTAGGTCTGGCTGGGCTGAGCAGGACGTGTCACCACGCAGCAGCAGAGGCACAGAGTGCACTACAGGTACTGTGGACCTTGGGGAGCTCAGGGCTGCTGGGAGAGCCAATACACCCTGCCCAGCCCTAGAGCCAGCTGGCAAACCTGCTAGCCCTTGGAAAGGCAAGGGTTAAATCCGCTGCACATGGGGAAATCTCTGGTGCAGCCCAGCCCAGGGAACCCCAAACTTCAATCTGGAGTGCCTGCAGCTGTCCTGGGCTAGATTTCGATGCTCCAAGATCTACCCCGCTGCAGCAAGCTCACCTTGACCTCTGGGTCTGTCAAACCCACCAGGCTGGATGACACCCTGAGCCCAGGGACCAAAGCATCACACCCCAAAGGGCCAGTCCCTCCTGCAGGCAAGACACAGCACTCCTGCCAAAGAGGTTCCCGGAAAGCAGGAGGAATCAGGGCTTGGCACGGGACTTTGCTCTTGCCAGCACGTTGGGGATGCTCGCTTTCTCCCCTCTCCAAAAGGACCCTCACCCTGAGCCAGCCATGAGGAGGTGTCCATACTGCTCACTGCCACCACCCTCCTGCCTGGCACCTTCTGGGGTGCCAGTGGCACCCAGGCATGATGCTGCTCCCTCATCCTTCTCCCCACATTCTGGAAGGGTCTGGCACCCTCCCAGCCCAGCTTCTCTCTCTGTATCCGGAGCTCTGCAGCAGCAGCCCCCAGGGAAGGCAGAGGCCAGCACACCCCATGTTGGGGGCTCTCCAAGACACCCCCAATCCTGCCTGCCCCCCAGCACGTACCCTGAACAGCCAAGGCAGGAACAGCCCCGGGCAGGCACCAATTATCCTGCCGACAGCAATCTGCAACTTCATTTAATATTAATCTGTGGCTGGGCTACACGGGTGGCTCTCCTGCCTTTTCCCTCCCGCCATCCCTCCTCCCAGCCAGGACCGATTGCTCTGCGCTGAATTATTGATGCTGCACTTCAAGAGGCAAAATTGATAGCGTTTCTCTCCACCTGCCCCATCCTGAGCGCTTGGCCAAAGCAGGCTCTCGGCAGGGGTCTGAGAGCCTCCTGCATGGGTCTGCCAGGAGATGTTCAGGGCTGGGGACAGGCACGATGGCACAGGGCAGAGGTGGGGTGACACAGTCCATCATTGATTGTCCAGCTGGTAAACAACATCAGTTCCAGCAGTGATCACCCTGAAGATCCCGGAGCACAGTGCACTCATGGGAGATGCTCCATTGCTGCTGCCAGACAGTGGCTGTGCCACCAAGGCTGTGGCAGGGTCCGAGGGGGTACAGTGCCAAGCTGACAGGACAAGGGGTTGCAGACAGTCAGCACTTCTGTCCAAGCCCTTTCTCAGCAAAATGCCAGTTTCAAATGAAGGATGGAGTGCTTGGGGCCCCATCCAGCTGAGTATGGGAACCCAGCAAGCCTGGAATTCCCCCAGGATCTTGTTGCAAGATGCTCCCACTGCACCATTCCCCGGGCTTAGAGGGGTTGGATTGGTCTCCTCTGGAGCTGCTCCATTCCCAGCCCATCACTGCAGTGGCACAACACTTCCCAGCACAATCTGTCCATGGGACATAACCAGCACAACCTGGGCAGAGCCACAGCCACAGCAGGGGACCAGCAGGGATGGGGCAGGGAGAGCGTGGGCCAGCAGCTGGAGCAGGGGAAGCACGGCCGGCAGCATCGATGGCTCCGGAGCAGGTGGCAGAGCCCGGTGTCCATTAGCAGACCCAAGCCATTAGTGTTTGGTTTCAGGCTCTTTGCGGTCTCTGGGCTGTCACTGTTGACCGAACCACGGCTTATAAACAACCCCTGGAGGGGACACGGTATTTTCCAGCCCCACACACTGCCTGGGACCTTCCCTGGAGAGCAAAATCCTACCTGCTGCCTCTCGAGTCAAGAGGGGAAATGACCTATGCAACAGCATCTCACCCCCATCCCAAACCCCTGTCGTTCACGCACAGGACTCCTGTACGGTGCCCAGGGCTCAGCTTAACTTCAGCCAATTTCTTCCCCTTAAGCAACATGTTTCCCTCTCCTCTGGGCACCTTTAGGCAATGGGAACAATTGCTGGCAATCCAGGGCACCTGGATCTCATTCCCACCCTCACAGCTGGGGCACATCTCCAGCCAAGCCAGAGGGAACTGCAGCTCCTCAGCATGGGAGTGTGGGTGGAGGGGGACAGGCATGCCCCTGTTCCTTCTGGAGGGGTGACAGATGACCAGGATAAGGCTGGACACAGGACACTCCATCTCTGATGTCCTGCTCTGGCCCATGCTAGGGAAAAGTCGATTGCAGATGGACAAGGAGTGTGCCCCAGGGAACAGAGGAGTCACACAAGGCAAGGAGTGGCCCCTGCCTTGTCCTGAGCCCCTCAGCAGGGTTGCTGCAGGGGCTGGGGGTTCTCTGTCTCCACTCTTTCCACCGCCCCTGGGAACTGCAGAACAGCTGCAATCAATGCCACCGATTTTGGCCCAAAGCACGGGGAAGCAAAAGCACTGGGAAGGAGGAAAGCAGGGTCTGGAGGAGGCACCCCCAAATCAGCAGAACTGGGGCGGCGGAATCCACCCTGGGCACAGTCCGCATGCCCTCCCCCGGCACTCACAAGGCAGGATGTCTGCCAGTTAGGTCAGCTCCTGCCTCAGTTTCTCTCCTGATATGATCCACCTGGGAGTGCTGCTGCTGGAGTACAGGGACTTAGCAATCAGTTAAGCAGTAATGAAAATTTCCACCCACCTTTCCTGTCCTGCCATCAGGTTAGCAGGATCAGAGGGAGAGATCCCCCTGATTTGCTCCCTCCCTCCCTATCCCCAGGCACAGCCAACCCATAGGCGCAGCCTTGGGATGCTGCCTGCTCCACTGCTTGTGGAGGGGAGCATTCACCACTACACCCAGCCTGTGAGTGATCCAGTGCTGGACTATCACAGGGCACCAGTAGACCAGGGAAGCTGTCTGGCTCCTCCTCACCCTGTGCATGCCCCGATGCCAGGGGCTGGGCAGGCTGCGGCATGCTTCAGAGAGGGGTGTGCAGGCATGGGCAGGGGCTGGGCAGGGCTGGGGGGGACCCTTCACACAACCATCACCCTGGGAGTCCAGGGAGCACCCAGCCAAGCAGTCCTGACCTCCCTCCCCCCATGCACAAAGCAGAGTCCCCCGAGGGGATCCAGACTCTGCCAAGTGTGTCCCGTGCACACCACTCAGCACCTCTCACAGCCCATCCAGAGCTGGACAGCTCCCTCTGTGTCCCCCCACCCTGCCCAAGGGCCACAGGGGACCTTGGGGCAAGCCAGGAGCAGGGAGCCCAGCATGCACCCATCCTGCCTGAGCCTGGCTGCTCTGCAGACTGGTGCTGAGTCCAACACCTCACGTGCAGGGTGAGGTGACCATGGTCTCTGGGAACACCTTGCTCCTGTGGAGGGGCTGCAAAACACCCTGGTGCCCACATACACGCTCACACAGTCCCAGCCCACAGCACCCCAGCACACATCAAAGTCACCACCGTACAGCAGACACCCTGCCCACCCTGTCCCTTCCCCACGTCCCCAGCCACTGGGACAGGCAGGATACTCTGCTCCTTGCATCCTATGCCCCTACAAGCAGCCGACAGACACCATGTCCCAGGACTCTCTCATGGATGCAGCAGCCTTGGAGTATCCTTAAGGGCAGCTCTGGACACCCACCACCTGCCCCTCGTGTCCCCAGAGATGACAGCACCACCCACACCCGTTACCTTCCAAGGACACAGGCTCGAAGAGGCCAAATTGCTCCAGCACCTTGACGAAGAGGACCAAGACCACCAGCACCGCAATCATCTCAAGGCCTTCCAGGTTCATGGTGGGGGTGTCTCATGGCCCCTCACCCCCCACCCCTCCCCACCACAGTT
>VZTH01007037.1:0-151509 GCA_013397815.1 Aleadryas rufinucha | reverse complement strand
CCCCTAGCCCCTCAGCTGCCAGACCATGCATCCGCAGGGACACCCGCCTGTGTCACTGGCGGGGGTTCGTCTGTCACCCCCTACTCAGGGGCACCCTCCCTCAGCCATGGGCGAGCGAGGGGTCAGCGCGGGGCTGTGGTGGGAGGCTCAGGGAGCCACGGCCGAGAGCCCAGGCAGAGCAGGGCCGTGCCTGTGAGTAAGAGTGGAGAGAGGCCAAGTNGGTCAGGGGGGGAAAAGAAGGCATGCCCTCCCATTCCAATGACACCACCTCCATCGATTTGCTTAATGCAGTTGCTAAGGAAACGGGCCACAGATATTAAAAGGCACTTGGTTCCCAGGGGGGGACACGGGGAGGGGCAGGACGCTGGGCACTGGCAAAACATCCAGGATGGGAATGACTCAGGTTTGTCCTCTGTGCCCCAGACATGTGTCTGCCCCATGGAGATCAACTTGGCTGAACACCTCAACGTCTTCCTCCTGAAGAGTGTCTGGGGCAACAACTCCAACTGCCCCATTTCCAAGCAGGCAGATGGGTCCACCTGTTTTGCTGGGAACACCAAGGGAAGATGGGGAGCAGGTCTGGGAGAACAGGCTGGGAGTAGAGGCTGTGATGCAGGATGCCCAAGATGCTGCCAGACCCCAAATGGTGCAGCAATGAGCAGGAGAGGAGGAGATGCAGGGGCTAGGAACCCAGCCAAGGTCACAGAGCAGCTGGAAACAGAGGGTGAACCTGTGCATCCATGTGCCTCGAGCACACATCCACGCACAGTCAACGGGGCTAAATTTAGTTCCCCTGCTCTTTTTTAACAGCATTCCAGCCCTTGCCTGGCTGTTTGATCACAAGCCACAGGGACCACCGGGGATCCAGGTGCCTGTGGTCACTGCCTATCACCAGGGGTCAGCACTCCTTGGGGTCTTCCCCCAGGGATGCCACCGGCACTGCCCATCTCCAGGTGGACAGTTCCCACATGGCGCAAGTTGCAAGACCAGTCCTAACTCCAGCACGAGTGTGGTAAGCAGGGAGCAGGGCTGCCCCCATGCCACTGCTGCCCCCCACCCTTCCCAGTTCACCCCAGGAGCAAGGCCAGCTGCCACAGCTACAGTGGGGTGGTCATGTCCAGGCTATGGAGCAGACCCCTGGCAAGAGCTCCCAGCAGGGCTGCCCCACACCAGTCTCCCAGGAACCCCCATTCCAGCCCAGTAGGCTGCAGGTTTGTCCTCTGGCAGGGGATGGAGAGAGCTGGTGTCTCAGTCCCTGCTCGTGGCATAGCCTGACTATCCAGTGGCTCCGTGCCACCAGGCTCAGCATCTCCTGCCCACCTGGGGCATGCTCCCAAGGTTGGTCTAACACCAGCAGAAGATGCCTGAGATGCATCAGAGGCGTCTTGGGGAAAGAGCTGAAAGTCTTCCCTGGGGAAACATTCCTCAGGCTGGAAGTTTTCAGACCTGGCATTTCCTTTTCTTGGAAAGAGGTGAGTTTCCAGGCACTGAGCCTGGATTTCATGTGTCTGCCTCCCAGTTTTGCCCTCGAGTCAATCCCTCCAGTCTGGGGTGGCACAGACCTGTTGCACTCTTGCAGGAAGTTTCCCACTGATGTCAACTACATTTTTAAAGCCACTTTTCTTGCTGAGCCCTGGTTACAACCTATCCTCTCCTCAAGCCTCCAGCTGCTTCCAGTGCTGATGCTTGTCCTGCAGGCCATAAGTCTGTTTTTGCAACCTAGTTTTGGCCAGACACAGGGAGAGGAGCCCTTCCAGCCTTATCTGAAGGGTTTAGGGCAGCTTCTCTGCTAAGGGAACCTGCTGAGCCCATTTGAACAGACCATCATCAGCCCCTCATGTGTCTCTGGCAGCATCGTGGGATGCTGGGGCTGAAGGGCACAGTGGCAGGTCAGTCACCGAGCGACAGCTTCCCCACCTGCCCCTGTGCCTCTCCCATGCCAGCTGTCCCCCCCAGCAGAGCAGTGATAATTCTCCCACTGGCTGCCATGTCAGGATTACACATTTCCATACTGGAGCCATTAATAAAACCCTCCATTGTTTTGTCTGCCAGCATGACACACAATCCCACCAGGACCAGCACAGGCAACCGGCGCTGGTCCCATGTCCCAGTGCCACTCTCTGTGCCCAGCTCCCAGCACCCCCAAACTCCCCAGGGTTTCTTGCCCAGAGCATATTCCCTCTGACTGAGAGCAGCCCCAGATGGGCTAGGTGTGACAAAGGACCACCCCTTCACCTCACCAAGGTCCCCGGGGATGTTACTCCATCTGGAGCTGCCCCTAGGATGGAGGAGACACACAGGACCACACCAATGGAGCCAGACCTGCAGGGGCCTGCAGGGGATGCTCAAAAGCGTACGTACCCCACCAGAAGTGTGGGACAGCACTTTGCCCCCCATCCCACTGAGGGGCATCGCTCCCAGGGGTGCTCCTTGCCCCTGCAGCCAGTCAGTGTTTGGCCATGCCGTGGGAAGAGCTTCACGGCCCTGGCTGAGCTGTGCAGAGAGAAGTCTCACGGATGGATGGAGCAATGCACACCCCGGGCAGGAGAGGCTCTGCACGTCCCCAGACTCGTGATGCCAGTTTCACCCCTCCTGCCCTGCTCCTTGCCTTGGGGTCTCAGCCTGCAAACCTCCGGCACTCACATCCCACTGCAGCGGGGCTTGGAGACACCCTTCACTGGGGAAACTGGGACCCCCACCATATCCCAGAGCTCCCCAACCCACCAGCTGAGGACCAAAGATGTGGGTCATGCCCAAAGGGACCCAGAGCCTCAAAATGCAGATTGAGGCCCAAGCATGAGCTCCGGGCACCCTACAAGAGTGCGAGGCTCCAGAGAGTCCATCTGCATCCCCATCTCACAGCAAGGGGCAGCAGTACCTAGACACCGGCAGCATGGTGGATCCCGGAGCAGCCCTGGATACAGCCCTGAGCCACAGCTCAGCCCCGGGGCTGCCACCGGCTGCTCTCACACACAGCGGAGCAGGACCAGGGCCAGGAGGAACAAATGAAGTGACTGAGGAGGAGATGGAGGTGTCCCAGAGAGGCAGAGAGGGAGTCCCCAATCCACCTCTCCCACACCAAGCATCTGGCTCGCCTCACCACTTGGTTTGTGGAAGCGGACGGGACGGGCCACCCTGTCCCCCCATGTCCCCAGCCCCGTACCTTCAATGCCGCTGATGATTTTGAAGCAGCGAGTGGTGAACCAATAGGAGATGAGGAGGAGGATGGCAATCAGGGAGGCATAGAGCAGGCTGTCGTTGTGCAGGGATGTCCTCTCCATGGCTCCATCCCCTGTGCCCGCTCACGCCCCCACCCAGCCCCGCCGAGCTATCTGGGGCAGCCCTGTCCCGGCAGTCCCCCTGCCAGAGGAGCCGGCCACCGCGGGCAGGGAGGCGGGGGGCCGCACGGGCAGGCAGGCAGGTAATTGGGAGCGTTGTGTGAGAGCCAGGCTCCCAAACCAATTACCTTAATTGTGCTCAGACAGCACATGGCAAACAGTTAAAAATAACCCTCCTGGCCCGGGGGGAGAGTGGCACCATCAGCCAGGAGAAGGAAGCAGGGGGCAGAGAACAGACAGAGCTCGTTACACGTGTGCCTGTGTCTCAGTGCCAAGGGGGCCAGCAAGGCATCACCACAGCCCAAGGGCTGCTCTGAGTTCCCTGATGACCTTGGGATCCTCAGGGCTCAGCCCCTTGCTGCCACACCACAGGTAAAGGTGGGAGTCCTGGAAACAGGGCTCCCTAGGGAATGATGCTGCCAGGATCTCTGCTGATGCTTGTGTCCATCCTTGCTCCAGACATGGGGCCTTGAATGAAGATGTCTTTGCAATTCTGCCATCCTGCAGAGCTGGGTCTGGCAGAGAGGCACTGGCATCTCATGCCTTATGTCCCACAACAGCACCTCCCCAGGCATGTCTGCAAGCAGCATCTGTTTTTCCCAGTCTGGAGTCAGAACCAACCAGCCTTGTTCCTGCTCTGTGATGCCGGGTGCATTTAGACAGCGCCGCTGTGGGTTTGGGCAAATTCACTCACAGATCCCCAACCACGTGGGATTAGCTGCACCCATGCCTGAGACACTTCTGGTCACTTCACAGCACTTGGCCCTATCTGCTGCCCCACGGGACACATGTCTGAGGAAGATGCTGGACCCAAGTGCTTCATCCCAAACCCTCTTTGCATACGAGACGTCCCATCCCTACCCTGCACCCACAGCCAGGGGATGTGGCCACCTGGGTGTGGGTGAGGAGTACAGCATTGCCCCAGCTGTGGCCCTTTCAGGGAGGAGAATCCAAGCATCCAGACCTATCCCTCCCTTCCTCCCTCTCTCCCTTCTCTCTCCCCCAAGTTCAGCTGCTCTGAGGATCCACAGGTGACACAGGACAGGACGGCAAAGCACCCATGGCTCAGCACTGGGGAGAGCAGCAGGCCCTGTAACATTGCCCCGGGACCAGCTATGCCAGGACAGGCAGCCCAGGCTGGCACTGAGTCCATGCTGCCTCTCCCACTTTGGGCTGTGACAAAAACAGCCATGAAGTGTCCCCCACTCAGCCACCCCCACCCTGGCTCCCCGGTGTTGCCAGCAGCACAGCCCTGCCACACAGCTAAATTTAAACACCCCGCCAGCCACCTGCTGGGTGGTGTATAAATAACCCCTAGAGTGGGGTTTCTTGCCCAAAAAGCAGCTCCACGCACACAGTGTGCCACAGGCACACATGGGGCAACACCCAGAGCCATCAGGTAGCCAAGTGGCAGGTCCTCATCTCCATCCTCCCAGCACCACCAGCAGCTGGGAACAGGGAACTGTCCCCAACTGCGGGATGGGGCAGATGGGGACGGAGCAGGGCAATCATCCATCATCAAGGGACCTGTCTCTTCAGGAGGGGACCATGCACCTTGACTGTGGGCAGGCTCTGCCCTCCTTGAGAGCCACCCCTGTGGCTACCCCTAAAGAGCTCCTCACCCAGTGCTGCAGGGTGTTAGGGCACTACCTCCACAAAATGTGCCATAGGACCTGCTGGGCCGCAATGAGGTGATGGTCCCTGGGCACAGCTGGGCAGCGGCTGCCCAGGTTCCTTGGGTGCTACTGACCTGCTGGGGGCCCAGCCTGATGGATAGGAATTTCTCCTTTTTTTTTTGGTTCTCGGGGCCATCATCCATCAGGGAGAGTTAAATTTAGGTTAAAGCTGATCCCTTATTACCTTGCTGCTAATCAGAGCGCGAGCAGATTATTAATAAGCACATTAAAATATTGGTGAAATGCTATTTTTGGGAGGTGAAGTCACAGTTTTAATCTGGTTAATTGATTGAGTCACTTCTCTTTCCCCTCTCTGGTGACCCGTCCTTGGCCAGCTCCTCAGGGCATACAGCCAGGGGGCCCCTTGCCCCAGGCCCACCCAGCCAGGCACCCAGTGCCTTCTGCAGTGAGCTCCATGGGACCTCCTTCACCTGTGCAGGAAGGATAGGGGGGTCACTGCCCCCCAAAAGGGAACGATGGGGTGGGATAACAGCCAGAGATGGGTCAGCATCCTGGTGACCCAAGGATGGGAGCAGCAGCTGGGGAGGAGGGGATGCTGCAGAGGGGAGAAGGCTGTGCAAGCCCCGCATCCCACACCCAACTCAGAGCTGCCCAGCTTTGGGTTTCACCCCACTTTGGCTTGTCCCGGAGCCTGGGAGGACACCAGAAGAGGGTGAAAGTAGTCAGTGCCCCACGGCCAGCCATGCCCTCTGTGCCCATCCCAATCCCCTGCACACCCAGCAGGGCTGTAGGGAAAGCCCTTGGTCCTGCTCAGCACCACACATGGCCACTCCAGAGACCCAACCTCAGGGGACACTTGCTACAGCCCCAATGCCATAGCGCCCAGCTGGAAAGCCCAGGACACTGGGAGAAGGACCTGCAAGACATCCTTGCAGGTGGTGGGGTTTGGGAGCATCCTGAGGTCCCATTCCCTCTTTGCTCCATCACCTGCAGCTCTGCCCCTCATGCCCTGGGCTGGACTCAGCTGACTCATCCTCTGCCCCCTCCACTCTGGGCAAGTTGGCTGGTGTCCAACAGAGCCAACTAGCGGGGATGGACCTGGCACTGCCTGCAGCACACCCAGACTCCAGAGCCGGGCATGCTGCTGGGCTTGGGAGACTGTCCCCTGCTTTCACCGGGAGCCTCCATTACAGGGCTCATGTCCCTATGAGCAGAAAGGTAGCATGCCAGCTGGGCATGGCTCAATAGCTACCACATCCCAGCCCCCAGGGCTGTGCCAAGTGCATCTTCGTGCTATCCCTGCATTTCTCTGGCCCCAAGGATAGGCACAGGCTGTGGAGATCCAGGGGTTTCCCCAGGCAAGGAGGGGACAGAACCTGGGAGGGGTTTCCCAGGCAGGCTGGGTCCTGGCAAAAGCAGTGCAAGTCCCAGCCCTGCTCCGAGGCGTGACGCTGCCACATTGGCCTAACAAGGCTTTCCCTGCACTCACGGTACAGTGAATCCCTTCCCAGCGCTGTTGGGGCCCAGAGGGGCAGCCCAGTGGTCCTCAGCAGGGCAAGGCCACGGGGATGGCAACTTTGTCCCTGAACAGGGATGCAGGGACAGGGGCGGGAGTAGGGCACCCAGAGTCCCAGCACACACAGGCGCATGATGACCTCCCTGAGATGTGCCCACTGGGTTTAGGAGGTGGTTCTGGGTTCACATCCAGAGGAGGGGGTTCTGGGCAGCTGGCAGGGCAGTGCAGGGGCTGGCACGGGGGTGGGGGTCCTGCCATGGCTGTGACAGCAAACCACGAGCACACAGCATGCAGCTCTGTCCTCAAGACCAAGCATCCCAGGACAAAAGCACCGGTAGATGCAGGCACCAGGGTGTGTCCCTGCCTTGGCTCATGGGGCAAACCCAGGGCTTCTTTGCCCAGACAGATGGAGGGCACAGCTCCAGCCCCAGAGGAGTCAGATTCCTTGACATGTCAGGGAACAGTCAGACCAGCTGCAATTTATTTGTACAGCACTTCTTTCATGCTCCACTTTGCATCAGTCCCCTCCCCAAATAAAACATGCCCCTCACCCCAGGTCCACAGGGGGCCTTCAGGAGCTTTTGTCGCCTGCTGGAACCGTCTTCAGCTTTGCTCAACACGGAGCTCAGTGCAACCCCTCCGCCAGAGGCTGAAGCACTCAGCACCTAAACAGCATTTCTCCCCTCCCCAAATAACCCCACAGAGCTCACCAGACAGACACCCCCTCTCACAGAACAGAGGTCCCGTGTCCCCCAGGGCGGCACCTACCTTGGGAGAGAGTCCCGGTGACAAACTGGTAGAAGAAGCGAATCACCCGGCCCAGCTGCCTCTTGCAGCGCTGCTGGCAGTGGCTCATGGCTCCAGCTCCCAGCGCTGGGGAGGGACCCAGCCGCACTCCCTCCCGGCAGCCAAACAGCCCCCCAGCTCCTCCGAGCAGCGGGTGATGCCCGGGGGAGGACTGAACCTTTCTGCCCGGAGCGAGCCTGCGGGCATCGGCACCCGGTACAGCCCGGCGCAGCGGGCAGCGGCAGCGCCCGGCAGCGCGGCAGCCGCCGGCCCCGCTCCCCGGCGGCGGGCAGCGGGAAGTTTTGCGCGGGGATGCTCCGGTGCAGGTGGGCAGTGGGACAGAGGGTTCGGCGGCGATGCCTTTCCCGGGGCTCAGGCTCACGAAAGCTGACCGCTGAGAGGGAGCGGGGTGTCCGGGTTCGCCCCCCCGGGCCGTGCCCGCCCGCCGATCCCCTCCGTGTCGCAAAGTTGCGGGGAGCGGCAGGGAGCAACGTCAGGGCGATGCGGGGTGCCGGGGAGCCCGGTGGTGCCAGCCAGCTCTCCGGCAGAGGCGGATGGACGCCTCCCTGGCTGGCAGAGCCTCGGGTTGCCCCTGACTCCTGATCCGCCCCTTGGCACCAGCTCGACCCGGCACTTCACGCCCCGGCTGGCCGGGAACCAGAGGCAGGTTGGTATGGCAACCCGCAGACTCCACAGGTCCCGCTGACCAATGAGGCACCGCTGCATCCCAGGGCCGCCTCTCTCCAAGAGCAGGCAAGGATGCTCCTTCCGGAGGGAAGCCGGCACCGAGAGCATCCTGCATCCCTGGGCATCAGCCATCCACTCCCACCATCAAGTATTGTGAGCATCCTGCATCCCTGGGCATCAGTCCTTCAGCATTGCAAGTGTCCTGCATCTCCAGGCATCCACTTCTGCTGGCTCCACACAGGGGAGGAGACAAGGATGGGTGCAAGGATAAGAGGAAGAGGAGTCAGACTCTGAGCCCACCCAGGCTAAGAGCTGCTCACTCCAAAGCTCAGCCTGGGAGCGATTTGCTAACTTGCACAGTATGTCAGAGCCAGAAGACAGACTGGAGTGTGGTGGCAGTGGGATTTCCCCACTCCCAGAGCCAGCCTGAGATGGTCTGTGCAGACTCAAGACAACATCCCTTCCCCAAATCCCATTTTCCCAGCTGTATTCCATTGCTACAGTGCATTCACACCCCACAGAAGCAGGATTCTGTCAGTTCTGAATCCATCCAGGCTCTATAATCTCATAAATTTCATCTCTTATTAATAGGGAAGGAAGCGAACAAAAATGGACCTGATGGAAATTACAGCTTCTGCTCCCTCAGGGATGGAAAAGAGGGTGGAGCCATGATACAGCCAGGAACAGCTATATTGTCCAGCCCCTACCAATACATCAAGAAAGAGCCCCAAGGGAAGGGGCAAGAGCACCACCACCTCCCACCAACCCTGTACTGGGGTTGGCATAAGGGAACCTCACCCCCTGCTCCCCAAAAGAAGGGCCATCCCCTCAAAACCAAGCCCCCTCTGTCTTACACAGGCTATGACCCTGCAAAAGGGGACAGCTGCCCAACAGAGTGTCTCAACACCACGGTATGACAGTGTCCCAGTGTGGGGGGAACCCACAGCAGGGGATGCTGCACTGGTCACTGCATGGCTGAGCCAGGTTTGGAGAGATCCTAAACAAGGCACAACACACAGCACCAGCAGGGACTTGCAACCCTATAGTAATACATCCACAAAGCCCCAGGGAAAGGCTGCAAGGGACATCGACGTCACAAGGGGAAGGGGACAGTGCAGGCCAGCTGAGGCAGAGTGGGCAGCTCAGCACAGAGACACAGATGTAGAGGCAATCTGTGAATGCAACACCTTGACTGAATCTACCCCTGTGAACCACCTGCCCCCAGCTGAAAGTTCAGAAGTGTGGGTAGCCAGCAGTGCCCAGTCCACTCCTTCCACCTTCCAGGGACAGGTCTGGAGTTTAGGACCCTCCTCCATGTCTACAGTATCCAGGAGCTCTGCTCCTGGCTGAATCCCAGAATACACACTGGGACAGTTTCTTGCAGTGGTTAGGTCCCGTGAGCTGTGTGATACAAGGCCAGATCCTGCAAATGCACACCGTCCCCAGGGCTGGGGGAGAGGGGCAGCTCCGCAGCATGTCCGCGGGGACCAGTCCGCACAACTCTGACCAAGGCAGCTGCAGCATCCCAAAGGCCCGCGGGATACAGGACAGGTGACAGAACAGCCACAGGATGGT
Source organism: Aleadryas rufinucha (assembly GCA_013397815.1). Lineage (NCBI taxonomy): Eukaryota > Metazoa > Chordata > Aves > Passeriformes > Aleadryas > Aleadryas rufinucha. The sequence goes on along the minus strand of VZTH01007037.1, from coordinate 141,970 downwards.
GCCAGAGCCCACAGTACGTGACAGGAAACAACGTTTGAAGATCCATCCCAAACCGTACCATCCAGCTCCTTGGAAGCCAGTTTCCATCTGACAGGGAAAGTTGCTCCATCCCAGCATGTCCCAGGCAGGTGAAACATGCAAGTTCCATCCCGTGCACCCTGGTCGTGACGGTCATGCAGGACAGGGGATCTCCTGTCCCTTCTGGATCAGCAGATGTTGGCCACCCTGGTCCCTGGCCCTGCTCCTCCCTGGGAAGCCGAGCAGGAATTCAGCACAAAACAAAAGCAAGCCACAAGGCAGGGCTGTTGAGCCCACCCTCACACAACTTTTCCTGCTAAAGACGCCACCTGGGTCACATACACCACGGGTGCCACTGCAGGGTGAATCCCACCAGCCTCCTACCCCACAGCCCAGCCTGTGGTTCTCCCAGACCTGCTCCCTGCTTAAGGAGGCCAGTGTTTCCCCAGATCCTGCCCCAGCCCCAGGTGAACTCCATTCTTCACAGTGAGGCACTGTGGGGCAAAGGACATCATCTCCCAAAAAGATCCTTAGAGTCAGCCTGTGTGCCCAGAGCATCTGCTGGCCCCCCAAAGGGGACACGCTGTTGTTGGAGCTGCAGCAATGGGGAGGAGGAAGACTGTGGCTCCAGGCTCTGTGTCCAGCTACAGCACATGCTCCCCCCATGTGCTTAGACCCTGGAAAAGGGAGCTACTGCCCGCACCTCCTAATGCTGAGCCTGCACTGGGGACCAGCTCAGCTCCCCGCTGTAGGGCATAAAGGGCAAATTCAGGGAGACTGAAGACCAACATTGTCCCGCACTTCCCTGCCCCAGTCCCGTGCCTGCCTGCGGACTGTGCCGGGACACCTCCAGCTTGGAAGCACAGGAGCCGGGACAGGCAGTACAGGCCATGCGACGCACCTGTGAAGTCATGGGTGGGGACACGGACTGCCCACGCTCCGTGCCCCACGCTCCGTGCGGCCGCGGTGCCGCTGCCTGACGCTGAGAGGAGCCCCGGTACAGCGCAGCAGAGCGGCGGAGCGGCGGGAGGTGAGCCGGGGACACGGCTCGTTCAGACGGCTGTGGCAGCTGATGGCACACGGGGGACAGGAAGGGACACGTGTTGTTGTGTCGGAGCGTGGCCCTGCACGCGTGTGGGAGGATGCACGGGAACCGTAAAGGCCATGCGGCCACCACGGACATGCGGCCACCACGGTCCGCTGGCAGTCCCTTGGAGACTGAAAGGACAGTGACAGCACCGCCGAGGAGGAGGACACGACACAGCTGCCCACACCAGAGCCATTGCTTCCTTCCCTACCCAGGTCCTCTCTTCCCGAGATGGCTTCCTGGCAGATACATCCTTCCCAAGCCACCGACTACCGGGCTGGTACCTGCCGAGGGAATGCAGGGAGCTGCCGGGGGAATTCAAACTGCTTCCTGGCCATGAAATATTCATTAGCACAGCCGCCAAGAGAAGGGGGGAAATAAAAGATAAACAGAAGGGGGTGGGGGGAGAAGACACAATGCTTGCAGGCAGCTCAGCATGGCACTGACAAGCCCATGGAGTGGCTGAATCAAGGTCTTTACACCAGTCATCACACCAGTATGTGGGTCCCCTGGTGTCCATGCAAAGCCTGACTCGCTGCCATGGGTGTCATGGGCACATAAACACCCCTAGAAAAATGCAGCCAGGAAAGAGCAGTCCTTGCAGGCACATCCAGCACAGGTAGGGATGCCCTGTGATGTGCACATCACCAAGGGGCACCATGCTGGGTTGGTGGTTGGAGACTGTTCCTGCCTGTGCCACCTTCAAAGTATTTCAACCAGGGCTACACCCCCAAGGGACAGCACCAGAGAAGGGTCCTAGCCCAGGGCCACCTTGGCCAGGGCATCTCTGGGCTCTCTGGAGTCATCCCGTGGCTGGCAGAAAGCAGATGCCAACATTCCTCTCAAGGAGGAAGGGCTGTCAGGGTGGGAGGCACATTTCCAGTAATGAGGAAGGGCAATCAGGGCGGGAAGGAGGAAAATTTCCATTACCAAGGAAGGACAATCAGAGTGGGAAGGATGCAGGACATCCTGCGCCCCTGTGCCAAGCCTCAACCCACCACTCAGGCCCACAGCGACTGAGCAAATACTCTGTTCTCTCTCTAAATAATTCAAACTCACCCTTTTTTGGGGATGGAGGGCATACACATCCCAGCAATGCCAGACCCACAGTTGCTTGGCAGGGACAGAGCAGGTCCTGGCTTGAGGGAGAGCTCTGCAAGACTCACCCCAGAGCCAGAACACGATGAGGGAGAAGGAGGTGGACATCCCGGCAGCAGGGATCACTTCAGGAGCCATGAGCTTCTGGTTCCAGACACGCCACATCGGGATGGGTGGCTCCGTGGGATCCCAGCACCGCTGCCACCAGCAGAGGAAGGCTCAGCGCAGCCAGCCCCGCGTGCTGCTGCTCTGCTCCTGCCTCCTCCCAGCCCGGGGAAACCGCAGCCTCCGGGTCTGGGGGAAGTGCTGAAAACGTGATGCCAGAGAAAATAAATAAGGCAGCTAATGAGGTAATTTGCATAGCTATTAGCAGTCAGGATTTGCAGCGGGTCTGACATGGGATGTGCTGTCACAGCGAAGTGCAGCCCGAGGGCTTTGCTGTGCTCGCAGAGGGAAACACAAAACAGCCGTGCTGCGGGTACACCGCAGGCACCCACCGCAGGCAGCCGCCGCCCCACCACCGGGCAGGCGAGGGGGGCAGGAGCAAATCCAGCAAGGAGGTGGAGGAAGGCTCGGAGCAGGGCACACGGCCTGGGAGGAACTGTATGCTCTAACCGTGAGGCCCTCCTGCCTTTGGCCACACACCCCGTGGCTTGGCCTTGGGATGTGGGGATCATGGGCCAGCACACAGCTCACACCTTGCCAAGGCACGTCCATGAAAGGATGAGCTTGTGAAGGCCAAGAAAAAGCTGCCAGCAGCCCAGGCTGCTTCACAGAGCAGCCCTGCCATGTCACAGCCAGCTGGCTCCCTGTGCTTTCCCATCCAGAGCTGGCCACAGCTCCCTGCATCCCTTACATCTGCTTGCTCCCTTGTGAACCTCGCCTAAAACACATCCCAGGACAAGCTCAAACCCTTTTCTACCCCAATCTTTGCTGTCAGTGAACCCAGCTCATTCTGACTCCCAGCAGAAGGTGCAATTTTTGGGATCACCATCAACAGGTCTGCATCATAACTCCACCCATCCTTAGCTGTTTGGGTCAGGAATCGTTGAACCGCAGCAGGCAGGAGGGCACTGCTCATCCTGGTACGTTCAGGAATGCAGGGGCAGCACACCTGCAGCCTGTGACACTGCTGGATCCCCAGCCTGCAGTGCCCAGTAAATTGGCCGTGTGACGGAGAGGAATGGCAAGCAGGGCCACTCTCCCTGGGGCTGCCAGGGCATGTCTGGCTTTGATCACAAACGTGCGACGACAGCTCAGCTCATTCGCAGCTGGTGGATCTTGCTAAAAAATGCATGTGACGCGATCTGTCTGCTCAGGAAGGCGCTGCCAGGGAAAGAACCCAGCCCAGCACTGTGCGCTGGTCCTGCAGCACCCACCTGCCAGCAGCTGGCAGGCAGCAGGTGACGGGGCAGCAGCCTGTGGCACCACGCTAGGGATGAGCACATGCCAAAGCACCCCTGCAATGCAGGGAAAGAATGAGGCACCCCCACCATCTGATGGCAGACACAAGCAGAAAGACCCAACGGATGGGTGGTTGGACAGACAAATGGACACAAACTCCACCAACCAACTTGGGTGGTGCGTGTCAGACCAAGATGAAGGTCAGAGCCCCACAGGGACCACCCTGGTGTGTCCATCACCCCCAGAACCCCCGTGATGGCCCTCAGACATCCAGGTTACTCTGAGACACTGACTGCTCCCAAGCTGAATTTTCTTCATCAGTTCTGCTAAATATTTTAGGTATTTACACAGAAAAGCTCTCTGTGCTCGGCAGCATGTTGGCCCCCCTTGGCCACAGACACACCCCCGCCTGCTAGGTCATGAATAATTCATTGACACCATGAACAGGATAGAAGCGGCGGGTAGGAGGGGACAAAGTTGGGGAAACGGCTTCATCAACCCCCACCCTGGCTCCTGGGGTGCACCCCGAGCGTCTCCATGTCCTGCAGTGGGAGGGCAGAGAACTGCACCAACAGCTGCAGGGAAACAGACGCTCAGGGAAGGGAAAGGAGCCAGGAGCTGAACCCAGCCCTGATTATAGGGCTGACACATCGAGACTGCAGCTGTAAGCAAGTAGAACCATAACCTGCCTGGACCATGTGGGGGCATTTCAGAGCTTGTTGTGTCTGAAAAGCACAGCAATGTTTGGGGCACCCAGGATATATCAGGCAGTGAGGCAGCACAGCCCCCAGCACCTCCAAAGAGCATGGTCTTCACAAGTGGGCACCTTGCTGTATGGGGGTGCACAGCTCACACTGGGGCACAACACAGACACAGCATCTCCTTATCCCAAACCAGAATCTTTCTGCCTCTCAGATGTTCACCTTGCTCCATGCCCATGGCACCCCATGAAAATCAGCAGGGATTTCCATCCCCAGCCCTGTTCCAGCACCCACTCCAAGCCTCACCAGGGTCTCCTGAATTGAGAGGCTGGGAAAAATCTCAGCCTGGCCACAATTGATGCCCGTCCTGCCCCCAAGTCTGCTCCAGGAGAGGACATGGTCCTCTGCATCTCTCCAGCCACAGTGAGAGTAACAAATTAATGAGCTCCACACAATCACACATAGGTCGGGCTCCAGTAAATGGGAGGTGGCACTAGGCTCATTTCCTTGCAATCAGCACTCGCTTGGCCACCAACAGATCTGTCTCGGCAGGGTGACAGGAGGAAGCACAGTGGGAACAGGCTGGGACACAACCTCGGCTCCCACGTGTTCAGGCAGCCCGGGGCTGCCTGTGGGCCAGGGAGCGGGACACCCTCCGTCACCCAGGCGGATGCTGCCGCATGAGTGACACGGCCTATTAGCACCACCGCTTATCCAGGGGCTCCGGCACACGCGGCCTGCACAGCTGGGAGAGGGAGATAAGACGCCCGGAGAGGAAACATACTTCAAATGGCAGGAATCTCCCCCAAAATGGACTTGGCTTGAAGGCACCGAGAGTGGTTGCTGCTATTAATAACTCCAGCACTGCAACAAGGTGCATGCCCTCAGCTCAGGGAAACACGGCAACGAGGCAGGGAGGGAGAGCAAAGAGGTGCTGGAGATGGGGCTGAGGTCCTGACCCCTGGCTCCTCACCAAGCCCATGGAGTCCCCACACCAACAACACCACGGCACTGGCCTGAAGTTCCTGGATGGGTGGCTGAGTGGACCTGGGGGGCTCAGGGCAGGGCAGACACACAAGGTCAGTTCTGCCCTTCCAATAGCCCACAGCCCCCCTGCACCTTTCTCCAGCCTCAAGCCAAGACACTGCGCATCCCCATGGCTGGGCTAATGGCCCCCCACGCAGCACTGACTCTCTCTCCACTTGTACCCTGAGTGATGGCTCAGCCCTCCACCCTGCTGTGCTCTCTGCCCCATGGGGCAGCAGGGCTGCCCACTCAGTGTCTCCAGGGCACCCGCTCAGCCCACTGCCAGCCCAGGGGGCCCCCAGAGACTGCCTTTTTAAACTGACATTTTGGGGACAGGAAAGCTATTTTTGGTTGTTTCAGAGGCAGTGTTTCCATTGCAGTTTGTCTGCCTCCACTGGAGGGAGGGATGCTCTCCCTGGAGGTGCCATGGCCAGCAGCTTTGTGTTGGGCTGTGGTGCCCAGCACCAGCTCTGCACCTCTGGGTCATCCTCATCCCTCCTCTGCCTGCCTGCCCAGTGCCTGGACCCACTGTGCTCGGGAGATATCCCTGGGTTCCCACTTGGGCAGGAGGGTCAGGAGCATCCCATCTGGGAGAGGGGCTGGTGGGAGGCACAGGGCAGAGCCTGGGGGCCTTGCTCCTGCCTAAGACCTTCTCAGCATCAGCAAGTTGTCTTCTACACACCTTAATGAGACAATCCCAAAAATGAGCACATAGAGCTGAACAGCCCCCCCTCCCTGGAGCCCCCAGGCACTCTTGATAGGAATAAATGTGCCTGGCAATTATGGAGGGGGAGTGCAGCCTCCCAGTGCAAGACCTGCTGAGAGACTCAGAAATAAATATGCTAATAATCAAATATCTATCCTGCGTCTGAGCTCACGGGAGGACTTTCAAGTCTAATTAGCGGAAGATTTGTACCATTGCTGCCTGGGCTCGAGGGACCATTTGCCGTGGTTCCCATGAAGTGAGAGGTTCTGCTATAATTAGCCAGCAGCATTCCGTCTGCAAGGATTACCTCCAAGCCTCCCCCGCATTCTGGGCTGGGGGCAGGAGGGACCCAGGTAAGCCAAGATGAGAGATGGCCCCAGGCTTTGATCTGTGCAAATCGAGTCTGGAGCTGCAAATCCAGGGCAGGCAGAAGGACAGGCTGGGAGGATGGGCAGCACACCAGGAGAGCTACCCTGAGCCAGCAGGTCATCCCACGCTCCTACATCTGCACACAACCCCTACATCATCACGGAACTCCTCTCCCCACAACATCCTGCCACGAAGACCCAGAGTGCCTCTAAAATTGCTCCATCTCCAGACCGACCATTTCCAGGCCAGGGTCCCAATATCCAGGGCTGTTCACAGTGGGAGGCATTTCCCAGTCTACCCAGTCAGACATGTTGTACCTCTATCTCATCCCCAACCCATCATAGCAGGATGAGCAGTGCCCAGGGGAGTGCTCTTACCACCCCAGCCCACGTGTTTCTAAACAGGGCCATATCTTGCTCCTGAGGATGTCGTAGCAGACTCCATTTCCACTGCTACAGCAACTTGTGGGGTGGCTGTGATGGGGAGAGCACCCAGAGCAGAAAGACACAGGGCAGCACCTGGAGGTGCATCCCTGGCAGTGCCCAAACCAGGACCAGCCTCCAGGGGAAGGTGCAAAGGCAGAGAGACAGCAGAGGGATGAGGGAAGGGATGGAGACAGAGCAGAGGGAGCCATGTCCACGTTGAGGACCAACAGCACAACCGAGGATGCTCTGCCAAGCAGGGAGCAGGACCCACGTGGCTGGTCCCACAGGGGGATAGCCTGGCAGATACTCAGCCAGAGATCACAGACCTGGCAGCAGCTGCCAGGGACACTCATTAGCACCACCTAATTGTGGGCAGAGGTGGCTGGCCTGGCAGCACACTCTTCCCAGCCTGGCAGTGGGCAAGGCTCCAAGCTGAAGGGAGAATTACACACAGGGTGTCAGTGGTCACATCCAGGGCACTTCCTCAGGGCTGGCCTGGAAACATCTGTGCCAGAGTCCTGTGCCCATGAACAACAAAGTCAGCACCTCATCCCTCCCAAGGGCATGCAGGTACCCCACGTTCAGCCATGTTGCCCAGGCCAGGGCACAGCCATCCCCATCCAGCTCCTCTGCCAGCCCCAAGAGACCTCCTCAGTGCCACGGGGTTGTTCATCCTAGCAAATGAGGGGTTACCAGCCCCTCACTTCCTCACAGTTATTTAATTAAGCAGTGATAAAAGAGAAGATGTATTATCCAGAGAGTGACAGCGGGTTGTAATTACAGCAGAGCAGGCTGAGAAAACAGTGCTGAGGGAGGCACAGGATGGTGAGGGGCTGGAGGGACACCACAGTCCCTAGGGACCCACGTCCCTGTCCCAGCACTTTGGTCCAGGGCAGAGGTGGGGCTCTTGAGTCTGTGAAGGATGGAGGAGGGGAAAAGGCTCCTTTGCCTCCATGGGTGTGGTCCCAAAAGCGCCTCTCCCTCCAGCTTACACCGGGCTGGGGTGGGCCCGATCCCAGCCCCTTCCGGGGGATGCTGGGGGATGACAAGCCCCAAGGAACAGCAGGTTTTCAGTGAGTCACTCTGAAATATTAGACACCATCTCCTTCTTCCCCGTTCTGCTTCAGGGCAGCCCCCTGCACTGAGGGGCTTGCTGCCCAGCTGAGGCAAGGGGACAAAGTCTCAGCTGGGACATGGCACCCCAAAGGGGCTCTGCCTGCTCCTTCCCCCCTACTCTCCCTAGCCAGGCACGACGCCCTTCTGCTGCGTTACTCCAGGCCTGGGTTTGAAACTTGTGCCTGGTGTCTCACGCAAAGCACAGACATGGGTGGAACGTGGGGCACGGCCACGCTGCAAACAAGCAGCTCACAGCCCCATCCCCACCCAGCCACCAGCAGCTCTCCCTGAGGTGGGGAAAAGCTTCACTCCCATGTTCCCTTCCAGGGGTTGGAGGGTACTATGGGTACCACCACAGTGGCACTGGGGACACATCAGGGTGGCTCAGTCTTGAGAAGTGCAGGGCAATTCCTGCCCACCCTGCACCATCAGACCCTGTGCAGCCCCCAGCCCCAGCCGCATCCCTTCCCTTTGTTAAATCCTCGTGCTCTCAGCCCAATCCTCTTACGCTCTCCCTCTCTCATTACAGCATCTTTAAATTAATGTCTGGCCAAGTGTGGGATAGAAGGAAATTAACCCTGGGGAGGGGGAGCAGCCTCCACAATGCCTCTTATCACCTAAAGCACTCTTCCCTGCCCTTCTCCCACTCGACATGCAGGGGAGACACCGGATCTACCACAATCACAGCGATCATCACTCAAACACAGGCTGTCAGCACCCACACTCCTTAGCTAGTGGGATGGCAAGTGCCCCCTCCAGCCAGCCCTCCACTTGGGAGGCTGCAAGCTCCCCAGGAGAGACCGCCAGCTGCACTTTACACCAAAAACAGCCAGCTGGGAACTCACTGGGAGCAGTTCCAGAGCTGCCTGCACCCCTGCCAGGATGCTTTGGGGTCCCCAGTTCTGGAGCAAGAAGTCAGGAGGGATTTGGCTGCCGGTGGGAAGCACTTGTGACCCCACAGCTTGGGGAGCTCAGAGGAGCTGGAGTGGGTGGGAGGCAGGGATGTGGCCAGAACAAAGGGTGCCACAATACACACCCTGATCAATGCAGGGGACACTTCTTGCCTGTGTCACTGTGGGAGAGTTGGAACACGCCCCTTTCGGAGGATCTGTGTGAGGGTGAACAGACACCAAGGCCATGACAAACAGGTCCATCCCCCCAGGCTGGGATTCAGGCAGGACTTGATGGGTTTGGGAAAAATGCCTCAGGGATCTGATCCCACTGCTGCCAGCATGGGGCAGCCATGGCGCCAGCAGGATCCCATCAAGCTGCCCTCTCCCAGGGCAGTGGTGGCCAGGGCCAGGAATCGCTTGCCAGAGCAGCGCTCCCGCTGATCCTCTCCGTTATGCAACAAATTATTCCACTCGCATTAATGACTTTGCGGCAAAGGGGGAAATGACATGAATGATTCCTGGTGCCTGGGAGTGACTCACTTTGCACGACGGAGGGAAAGCAAGCAGGGAGGGCGGGCTCCAGGGGAAATTTGTTTGGGTCAGCATGAGCAGCAGAGGGCTGGGGATGGGCTCAGATGATCGACTTCTAGAAGCAGAGTGAGGGGAAAAGAAAGAGGTGCTTAAGGGCAGATCCCACCACTCAGGAGACGGCCGAGATGCTCCCAAGAGGTGCTGGGATCAGTCATAACCACAGCATATTATAACATCCGTCACTGTGCTGCCCAAGCACCACACCCCTTTTCCACCTGTGCTGCGACCCCAGAACCTGGCACCAGCAGCTGTCCCTCTCTGCTCCCCTGCTCCAGGGTCAGATGAGACCTCAAGCAAGTGCAACCAGGGCTGGGGGTGCTGAACCACCCAAATCCAGCATACCCCTAGGAGTCCAGCAGGATGGGCAGCTGCCCACCACAGCCCTTGAGGCAGCAGTGGTGGGGGCAAAAAGGACCTGTCACATGGGCTGCAGTACAGAGCCTGGCATCTGACCCAGTCCCTTCTCCCTCACCTCTGGAGACTTCACTTAATCACACCATTAAAAATTAATGCATATTCCCTCCTGGAATAAATCAGGAGCTGTCAAGGGCCAGTGCTGCCAGCCACCTCCTGGGGACACCAAAGACACGTGGAGACACACTGGGGACTTCAACAACCCACTGCCAAGTAGCCCCAGGGGGGCCCTTGCAGTGACAGAGGGCCGGGTGGATTATTGCCTTTAAACCCATTCAGGGGCTTTCTGTAAGCAATGCAATTTTTAAAAATTCAATCTAGGAAGAAGCGATTAACCAAAGGGGCCAGGAGCAATTGCTCGCCTGTCTCATCTTGTTAGCAAGCAGGCCAGTTCTCATTTCACCCCACCACAGCTGCATGGGCTGCAGTAACCGGTGAAAGCAGATGGATGGATCTTCCCCAGCTCCTGACCTGGCTCCTGATGGGTGTGTGAGTTTTCTGGTGCCTCTCTGCATCCCACAGGGCTACACCTTCCCCAGGTGGGTCAAGGAAACCCCTCTTCCCTGTGACTCAGATCCTGGCCGGACCATCACCAATAAAATTCCATCCCTAAAAAGTACATTTTTGGAGTCCAAATGTGTGGTTGGTAATGGGAAGAGGACAGGTAAGGGAGTTGGTGCATCCCAGCTCTGCTGCTGGGGGCAGTGCCTGAAGCCAGGAGCAGGGTCCCACTCTCTGTCCCACAGAGGCTTAGTGTCAGGGTCATGCCAGTCTCTCATGGTAGCATCTTGCCAAGAAACGTTCCTCTGCTTCAGACTGTCGAGCCTCTCCCCAGCAGGAATGCCACTGCCATGGGAAGTGTCTCACGGGGACAGCAGGGCAGACCAGGGTTCTCAAGTCTCTGCAGGGCAGAGCTGTGGCTGTGGCAGCAGATTTGTGCCACCACCCCACCTGCTGAGTTAGTTACTCCATCGTTGTCCCTGGCCTGCTCCCTGGAGAGGGACTGCAGGAGAAGCTGCCCATCTCCACTGCCAGCCTGGCACCGTCCCTTGGGGCTCTGAGCATTCCCTGCCTACCCACGGGCACTGCTGCTGCTGCAGCGTGGTCCCTGACGGACCTGTCTGTGAGCAGTCAGACCCCACACCTGGCTCCCGTCCAGGACAAAGCCATCTGCCTGTCCCAGGTACAGCCCAGGGCTCTCTAAGTGGAGCGTGGATCAGGTTTGTCTGCACGCAGGGGTGTGCAGTGCCCCCACTTGCACAGGGCACAACCCCTAAAACACTCACTGCAGATGAAGCTGGCGCAGGAATTGGATGATCACGCATGCTCAGAGCTGGGGCTCCTGCTTGTATGTCCTGCAGACCTCAGGGTCTTGAGGGTCCCCACATCTCCAGGTGGAGTGAGCAGAAGCAGCATGGATGGGACATTGACCCTCTTGCCCAGAGTCCCCAGCAGCAATGCCAGCACCAGCCTGGGGTTGGGAGGGGTGCCAGCTCCCTGAACAGGAGGGATCTCCAACCCAAGAGGTTCAAAAGCAGAGTGCTTCCTGCCAAAATGGGGCTGGAATCATCTGGAACCTGATGGAGCTGAGCCTTTGGGGCTGGAGAGGTGAGCAAGGTGTGGACATAGAAGCACATGTCAATGCCAGTGAGTGCCTTCCCTGCCCAGGAGTGTCCATAGGTGACTTGCCCTGTCTGGACCAGAGAGGAAGTATCCAAGGAAGCCCAGGTTCAGAGGCAGTGAAGGTAGCAGCCCTCCACATCCCCCATCCCTGTCAACTCCCACTGAAGGAAGCAGTATCCTGCCCCCAGCTCCCACAGGGCTCCGTCTCCAAACAAGCTAATTACTCTCACTGCTCCCCAGGGGCTGCACCACCCGTTTTCATTTGAAGCGGAAGACAAATTTACTTAAAAGCCAGAAGCAGCCAGAGCCACAGCAGCTTGGGGACAGGAGGACCCCAGTAAGAGCCTCCCACCCAGCACAGCCTGGCTTCCACAGAACATTTGCAAAGCCCTCGGAGTATTGCTGGGAGTGGGGCCACTCGTCCCCATATCCTGCCACTCATCCCCACGGCATGGCATGCACACAGCCCCAGCTGCCAGCAGAGCACTCTGGAATGGACAATGGGTTGAACACGACCCCTACACTCATCCATAGACCCTGCCCCATGGAAAGGGGCTCCTCTGCCCCTTTGCTCCCAGGGAAGCCACTTGCAACAGCCCCAGCAGTTCATCTGCTCAGCAATAACCACCCTCAGAGTTCTACAGTGTTAGTGAAGGGTTGTGACTCCCCACCTCAAGCCAGAGCCCCTCACCATGGCATCAGCCCACCCAGCTCAGGTCCCCCAGTGAGGGACAGCAGGGAGATTAATTTCACTAAAGGCTCATTTATCTGCAGCACGATTAGAGAGCAGGGCTGGGATCCATCCCGGCGGCAGGAGAGCGATTTGCCGGCAGATGGATTTATCATCTCCCAAGCACAGCAATTTGGCTTAAACAAAACCAAACCACTTCCCCTAATGAAAACATCACTAATGAGGAGAGCCAGCAAGTGAGGCAGGGGCAGCTTCATGAATGGGGTCTCTCCTGTCCTTCAGGGCTGGCATGACCCACTGATGTCCGGGCTGTTAAGCTCCAGCTGGGACATATCAACCCAATACAGTCCGGAAGAAATCAGAGTTTGCTCCAGGGACCAAACCTCCTCATGTCCTGGCTCCCAAAGCTCTGAGGGCAACTGGTTCCAGCACAACACACAGCATGAGAACAGCACCACCGAGTCAAGACACCTTCTCCAGCTGTAACATGGCCCAGACACAGAGATGGTGAAAGAGCCTGTGCTCGGCCCGCCCGGTGCAGCAGGAGTTGTATCCCTTGGCCGAACAGTCCATGAATTATGCATGAGCATCTGTAGACATCAGCCGTTTAACCGCCCCAACCAAATCCGAGAACTTCCTGTCAATTAATCCTGTGCCACCAATTCCCCATGGACTCCAACCTGCCTTTGCTTGCAGGGATGCAGCAGCAGCTGCCAAAACCTCAGCTCCAGCCTTTCCACCTGCGAAATCCAACCTGCCCATGAGCAGTGGAACCCAGCAGCATCACTCACATGCTGCTTGCCCCATGTGTGGCTAGGAGCAGCACCCCCTCCATCAGGGACCCTCAGGATCACAGCAATGCCACAACACCCCACAAGAGAGGAGTCGTCAGCATCAGAGGACTGCAGACAAGCCAGGACAGCAAAAAGGGACGAGGAAGAATGTACAGATGCCAGAAGGAGGGAGACAGCAGACAGAGATGAGGCAGAGTCAGGCAACAGTCCCATCACCCCGAGGTGCAGCAGCCATCGAGGGCAAGGCGCTTTGGCAGAGAGATGACCCATGGAAGCTCCTAACCCTGGTACAGGAGAGGGAGACCCTTCTCTACAGTACCCCACCCTGACAGAGGACCTCCTGAGAGCTCGGGGACCTGGCTCGAGGGTCAGCAGCTTCCAGCCCAGCCTCACTGCCAGGCTGCAGGAACAGAAGTGGCAAGCGGAGGGAGGTTGCGTGGGGCAGCAGCAGGAGGGGAGGGAGGTTAGCAGGGGAGCAGGGGGGTGGGCAACACACCATTTCCACAAGTCAGACACCCAGGGGAAGGACAGTGGTGAGTGCCACCCCTCCTGGGGGCTGCTGCTAAGAGGAGGGGACAACCCATGCCTGACAGTGACCAGAGGGATGCAGGCAGCTGGCCCTGCCAGACCTGTGAGGGCAGGGCTGTGCATCCAGGGCTGTTCCCAAGGAAGCAACTGGGCAAGAGAAGGACCTTTATTCTGGACGTGGGGGAGCTGGTCTTGGGCACAGTCTCCACCCTAGTCCCCCTCCCTGGGCTCCACTCAGCACACAGGCACAGCACACAGCCTGCAGTGCACACTTGCAGCCAGGCTCCTGGCCAGCCCCTGCTTGCTCATGCCCTTGCTCCCCCCCAGTGACCCTGTCACTCCATCCTCCAGCTGCAGATCCAGGCGCTTCCCCCTACACACACTATTATTTGGGACAGGCTGGCACTGACACCTCCTCCACACACTGGAAAATAAATTATCCCCCGTGCAGATGCAAGTCCTATGCTATGGCAAGCTGGTGGAGATGTTCCCCCCACCTGGCTGATCACAGGCTGTGAGCAGATACAATGAAGCTGCCGGGTTAGCCAGCAGCAGAACAAACCCCTGGCACAGCCCATCACCTGGGACCCTCCTGCGGCATTGCCGGGACACAGCTCCTCAGCTTTATCCCATGGCAGGAACAGGAACCCTGCTCCCACTGTCCTCCCACCGACCCGACTGGCCCGTTCTCCCTCTGATGTATCTGTGGGGGACAGCTTGGCTCCACCTCTCCTTTCTTACTGCCATGGGGAGAAACACCTCTGAAACACCCTCCCTTCAAGTAGGGAGGAGAGCTCAGCCAGACACTGCACTGCCGCTACGCTGCTGCCTATGGCTTTCATCTCACGGGGCGGGCTGCTAAAAGTGCTAGGAGTTGGGGAGTCCCCATCCATCAGCTCTGCCTCTGGAGACAGGAAGATCCCAAAGCTCTGCAGATGATCTCTATAGCAATTGCTCAACCCTGCAAACGCTGCGGCTGCCTTTGGGGTGGAGCAAAGCGGTTGCTTGAGTCCCAAGATCATGACGACTGGAGGAAAAAAGCAGATGTGAAAAAGCAAGGGTGAAAAGTGAGCCTCCTAACCCCTTTTTGGGGACCCAACAGCCCTGGAGATGAATCCCTCATCTTTCCAAAAGGCTGTTAGGGGGTTTGCCTCACCCCAAACAGCCTAGATATTGACCCCGTGCTGGCACATGCTGTCCCACTCACGAGATACAGCATGGCTGGGAGGGGCTTGCCCAGTGGGGTAAGACAAGTCCCAGGCCACCCCCCCCGCTCCCCACTTGGAGCTAGGGCAGCCCTGACGCCCACACATCCCTGTGGAGCATCAGGCAGAAGGGAAACCCTCCTCCAAGCTCACTCACCTCTCACGCTACCAGCATTCAGGGTCAGGGATGCGGTACCTGCACTTCTCGGGACAAAGTGGCACTGGATTCGCATTTCTTCTGCATGGAGAGCCATGGCCAGAGCAGTCCCGAGACAGTGGCTCTGGGCTCTGCTTGCACACTAATCGCTCATGCCATTAGAGGCTGCAGGAATAATGTAATTTATGGATGGCTTTTATTTCTCGCTAGTGTCATCTAAATATCCCAGAAATGGACCAGTTTAATTTCCTGGTGGTGTAACCTAAACATTTCTCTCCTTAACCCCAGGTGGGTGCCCCGCCGCAGGCTCAGCAGCCAGGCAGGCACGGCTGCTTCCTGCCTCTGCGCCACGCCACCACACCAGGGCCAGCACAGGCAGGGGCCGTCCCGGCTCGCCCCAGCGCAGCCAGCCCGTGTTCCCCCGGCACGGGGAGCGCTGCTGCTCTCCCCACTGCTCGCACGCAGGCAGTTCTCATTCACTCGGGCCTCTCACACACACATCCACGTGCCCACATAGCCGGGGCAGCTGGGCATCGCTGGAGATGCCGCAGGGAGTGGGGGCTATCACTGCACCCTCATTTTCAACAGCTTTTTTAATTTAAGAATGAGTGGACACTGGAGAGTTTCTACCCTGAGCATGGCTGGGGGTCCTGCTTCCAGTTAGCCCCTCTCCTTCTTCTGGAAGTGGATATTGGTGACCCTTCTCTGGGCATGCACAGGTGGGAATCACATTGCTCTCGCCCCCATTTTCGGGCAGTGATGGGGAGGCAGCAGGACTGACTGCTGTCCCTGTACACACCAGCAATCGCTGGAGCTGCCGTGGGGCTGTCGCCTCGCCTGACACCAAATCATCTCTCGGTTAACAGCTCTTGCATGGCAGATGTCCTCTAAACTCTGACACACCCTGATAGATGGGGGTCTCCAAAGCTGCAGGAACACCCCAAACTGCTCGTGCTTGACCCCAAGCAGAGCTGAGCTACCAAACAGCAGGTGCCAGCGGTAACCCTCCCATCTGCAGGAAGAGACTAAGCCCACACTGGCACTGCTGGCTTCACCCCAGGGCTTTGTTACAGCCCTGTGGAGGTCCCAGCTCCCACCTCATCTCCAGGATATCAGGAGAGCCAAGACCAGGTTAGAAGGCATGGGGTCAAGCTAGTAAACCCTCCCCAGAGCTAAGGTTGCATCCCCTCTCCTGCCTGCATCACTTCCACACTTTCTGGGAGAAGGACAACTTTCCCTCCACAGGGGGGGTCAGCTTCAGTGCATTCAGCCAGCGCAGGGGAAATCAGTGCCACTGGGACCAGCTCCCTCTCCTCCATGGTGCTACTGCAGGCTCTGCCCTGGCAGGTCACTGACTTGACAGTGATGGCAAATGAGTGACATGCCCTACAGGGCCTGTTTCCCACTCTGGGAAATGGGGCAGATATTTCCAGCCTTATTCCCCAAAGACTTCCCCAAAGCCCCATCCCCGCGGGCAGGGACTTGCACGGTGGAACAGCTCCACTCCATCCAGGTTCCTGCTGCACAGCTGGCTCAGAGGTAAGCCCAGGCATAAAAGGTCTCAATCTTGGAGAGACTGGAATTTATTTTTAACTTTGATTTGATTTAAATCCATATGGACATTTTAAAGTTACCGGAGAAACCAAAAGTTGTGTGTGGGTTCCAAGTTCCTACACAGCTCAAAAATATCTTCCCTGCAGCACGTTCGGGCAGACAGTAAGCAGCGTTTCCCATGTGTGGGGCTGCTCAGGAAAGCAGAGCAGGGGTTCTGCCCTGCTACCACCACCTATTTGAAATTCTAGAGCAAATCCTGAAATCCACCCCAGACTTTGGCAGAAAAAGCATCACCAGGACTCACGGAAGCCGCCTGTGCACACACAGCAGTGCCTGTGGCACAAAGACACCGAACCCCACTGGCTAAGGAAGGGTTCAGCTCCATCGTGGGTCCCAGGAGGCAGGTGGGAACTGCTGCCCCATTTCACAGCTGCTGCGACAGAGGCCCTGAGAGGGCACAGGATTTGGCCTGATCCGTGGAGAGCACATGGGGAAGGAGGGGTGTTGCCAGCTCCAGCCCAGCTGCTTCCCTATCGGACAGTGGAGGAGATGTGACGGATGGACAGATGTTATGGGATGTGGGATGCTCGGCAACTCCCTGATGGGGCAGAGGATGGAGGGGAATACGATAGGGTCACAAATGGGTCGTCTTAATCCTCTCTGTCCCACGGCTACCCCATCCACAGGCAGGACGTCTCAAGGGATGCTCTAGGGGACACCAAGTGACGGGTGAAGACACCAGGCACCGTGGTGCTGCTGGGGTTTTCTGAGCGGAGTGAGCCTGTCTTTCCTGGGGAGCCTGCTGCCGGGATGCTGCTGTGCCACCCCAGCGTGCAGCGGGGGCCCAAGGCATGGCAGGAGAGAGCCCAGGGCCAGACCCTGGTGTCCCGAAGGGCTTGGGAGTAACAGTGAAGGAGTGTGAGCTTGGGGGCGGCCAAAAGCGATCCAAGCATCCCACCCCCCGTCCGGGGCCTTTTCCTTGCCTCGGGACAACCTCTGCGCGCTGGGACCAACCCTATCGCCCACGGAGCATCCTCCCCCCGGGGGTCGGGACTGTCCCCCTGCTCCAGCGCCAGGGACGCGGCCGTTCCCCCTTTCCCCGAGCAAGGCGTGCTCTTCCCGGGAGCCGCCAGCCCGGCCCCGCCACCGCGGGGAAACTGAGGCACGGGCGGGGGGCGGAGAGCGGGGGCGCTCCCGGGGAGAGGCAGGGAGAGAGNACTGCTGCACCTTCCCCGGCGGCGGCACTCACCCGTCAGCTGGTCGTAGGAGCCGTCCAGGTCGCGAGAGTCGGACAGGCTCTCCTTCCTGCCCTTGCTCCGNCGGGGAAACTGAGGCACGGGCGGGGGGCGGAGAGCGGGGGCGCTCCCGGGAAGAGGCAGGGAGAGAGCTGCTGCGGACTGCACCGAGGTGCGGTCTCCGGCGATTCGGGAGAACCCCGGGGGTCAGGCACCGCGAGGGGACGGAGAAGGAGACAGAGGTGGAGAAGGCGTGGGGCAAGAGGGGCGCAGACCCCCACAGCCCACTGCGGGAGAGCGAGGGTCCCCCGAGTCCTGCGGGTCGGTGCCCATGCCGGGCTGCGCCGTGGGACCCCCAGGAAGGGGAACCCCAACCCTGCCCAGCCCCGCGGGGCTGTTGCATCTCTGCCTCGGGGGAGACGCTGGATGAGAAATCGGTCCGAGACGGAGAGGATGGGCAGGGGTCAAGAGATGCAGGAGAGGTGTGGGGAGGGCGGCCAGGACCCACTGCCTCCAGCCAAGCACAGAAGCGGGTCCCACTGCCGTCCCCACCCCGAGCATGGCTTTCCATGCAGGGTTGGAGTCTTTAGCAGGATTTTACCCCCATCTCCTGCAGCCCCAGGGAAAGGGTGAAGCAGCAGCATATTTGGGGAGGCTTCCAGAGGCACGGTGCTGCCAAGAGAGGAGCTCACAGCCCACCGGTACATCTGGCACTGGGAACTCGATGTCCCGCTGCTGCCCCTGGTTATTTGTTGCCATCTGTGCACGATGCCATCCCCGGGAGATGCAGACTGTGCTGGAGAGTCCTCTCCATCAACAAGGCGAGGGGCTTTTGTCATGCCACTGCCAGAGTACTGACTGTTTGCACCATGACAGGAGTCGTGGGCACATCTCAGGGGCTGTCCAGCTCCCATCGCTTCCCAGCGCTCCTCCCTTCATTCTCCCCCCCATGCAGAGAGACAGAGGCGAGCAGGAGCTGCGGGAGGAGGCAAAGCATCCCTCCTGATCCCTGTGCCCAGCCCGGCCCACAGAAGCCACGGGGCAGAAGGGAATCCAGATCAGCGAGGAGGGAGGGCCATGCTCACGAGGCAGCGTGTTGTCAGCGTGCTTTGGTGTCAAGCCATGAAAGAAGCTGCCTTAGCAAGGCAGTGATGCTTAGCAACTGCCTGGATCTAAAAATAAGAGCCATTTAGCAAGGAAAACGCAGTGGAGAAATGCTCAGAGAACTAAACACATTCCCCCAGCCCTCCCTGTGGCCCAGCCAATGCACGGAGTCTGCATGCACTGACTGGCTGGAGAGGAACTCCCGGGACAGCTCTGGCAGTGCCCCCTCCGCTTAGCCTGACAAGCAAAGCTGGAGCCTGGCCAGCTCACAGATCCCCTGCACTTCTGGGCTTGTCCATCCTGCTGCTCCCTGGCCTCCTCAACCTCCCTCCTTCAACCTCTCCACCACGTGCTCGGCCACATTTTCCTGGCCACCCTTGGGGACCAGCAGTGTCCCAGGGAAGTCGGTTGGGAGGGCTGCGTGATCCGTGCCCATGCTCACCCACCAACTTCACCTTCCTCGGAGTCCATCCTGCTGTGGATGTGGCAAGCCCAGCAGAGCTGCACAGGGAAGTTTTCACCTTCTGCTATCCCATGTCCATTGGGAGGCAAATAAGCTATTTTTATCCTAGCTAAGTGCTCCTGTTCCAGCAGGCAAGCAAGAGATGCTTTGCCAGGCTGGAGAGAGGGGGGAAGCTGGGCAGTTTGGTGGGTACCACAGGGCAGGATGGGGCAGCCCCAGGCCCAGGCTGACATATCCCACCCTCCCCAGTGTAGAAAAAGGGGGACACAACTCACTTGATTGCTGGTTACAGCTCCTTTCCTTAGCAGACACGAGGGCTGGGCATTCTGCCAGAATTCACAGCCTTTGAGACTTTCTCTGCTTGGGAAAAACACAACATCCTCCTCTAAATGTTCCTCTGGGCATTGGGAGCTGGGGTCTGCAGGATGCCAGGGTGGGAGAAGCAGGAATAGGTCTGGTCTCTGCCCTCTTGTCCAGACCCAGACAGGTGCCCTGCTGTGGGTGCAGAGATGCCTCAGTGAACGCCTGGCCAGGGACAGGCGCAGTGGCAAAGTCACCCCGGAATGCTGAGCATCTCTTGCAACACATCTCAGTCTCACTGGGACGTGTGGCAGATGCAAAAAGACCGGGCCAGGCTGAGGAAAATCACCTAAGCAGTGTCTGAGGCTTTAATCAAGTGTGCCTTGTGCAGCCTGGTTGCTGCTGGCCATGTCCACCACAAAAGCAATCAGCAGGTTCAGGATGGGCACGAGCCAGCCGCACGCAGGGCTGGTGGTCTGCACTGCGGAAGATGTCACTGGATTAACTATTTCCAGAGGATAGAAAGAGCTCTGTTGGCTCCTGAGAATCCAGATCTCAGTTACAAGGGGTAACTGGGAAGAAGGGCCATGCTCTAGATGGCCAACACATGACACAGGCTCCATAAGCACAGCTAACCATGAAGCCCTGTGGTAGGTTGAGCCTAAGCTGATAGACAGCGTGTTTGAGCAGTAGCGCTTTTCAGAATTTCCATATTTAAAGCCTGGGGGAGACAGGAAGTCCTCTCTCTCTTCTGGTTTGGCCGCTCCTGCGGGGGGGGGAGGGAAGATGGCTGCTGAGGCTCCGCTCCTTGGAGCGGCCTCAGCCTTTCCCCCCCTGGTGCCAGGGCACGGCCCCGGGGTGCCGGCGTGCCGGCGGGAGAACCCCCCCAGAGCCTCGGCAGCTGAGGAACAACAATAATCGCTGCAATTAGCTGCAACCACCCAGTAGAGGCTTCTGAGGACTGCCCCCCCTCCCCCAACGTGGCCACGGAGATCTTGGCAGAGGCCGATGGAGCTGAGACTAACATCAAAGAAGCCAGCAGCACAAAGACAGTGGGTTTTTTCTTCATCATAAAGCCCGTGCAATGGAGATTATTTTTCATCGTGGCGTCTCCAAGGTCAGAGAGAAAGAGAAAGCAAGTAAATGCAAAATGGCGATGGGGAAGAAAGAGGGCGGAGCCACATTCGCAGCGCAGAGCTTAAAACTGCTTGCAAACCGTGGTGGAATCTGTAATGTTCAAAACTGTTTTTCTCTTTAATCCATTTAAAGACATGGGGGGGTGATGAAGGATTCTGAATGCAGCCTATGTGCGAAGGGGACCACACCAGGTACCCAGAATTGTGAGGAGCTGTGAGAAACTTTTAAGATTTTCTGTGGAGAAGCGAGTTGCTATTTCAGGCTGGAATCTGTCCACCCTGAAAAAAAATACCCCATGTGTGGCCCATGGTGAAGAAAACTGATTTCTTCCCATGGGAGAGGTGTTTCTTCCCGGCGGCAGCTTTGTTTCCCGGGCGGGAGGTTGTTGCTGATGCAGTTTTTGGAAGACCACGGATAACAAGAAAGACCTCTATTTCCTTAGATACTGGAGTAATCTTTAAGGACTGTATATGTTGACCAAAAATCATGGCTTGTTATCCTTTGTGCTGGTTTGGGAAAGAGAAAAGGGAGGAGGAGGGGTGGGAGCAGAAAAGAGGGGGTTTGCTTTAACTTCTTCTTATTTTTTTTTCTTTTAGTTCTGTTAATAAACCTTTTCATATTCTTTAAGTTTTGAGCCTGTTTTGCATTCCTCCAAATCTCCTATCTCACAAAAGATAAAAAGGTGAACTGAAACCATTACAAATTTGGTGCATTGGCCGGGAAATCGAACCAAACCCGCTACAAGCCCATACTCCAAAGCCCAGGGCCAGGGAAGTGTGGAGGACAGGCACACAGGATGGATCGAGCCTGCTGGGGCGGGCAGGGGTCTTGTGGATGCACCCAGGACCCCAAACTCATCTCTGCAACAGCAGCAGAGAGCCATGAGAGAAACAGGGCCACGTAAACCAGCCCCAGGGCTTGGCACAGCCAGCAGAGGGGTGGGATGAGTAGGAAATGCAAGGAGGGAGGCAGGCTGGGGGCCCCAATAGTGCTGCCCCATGAAATGCACCCCAGACCATGTGCTTCTCAGAGGCAGGGTGTCCCTGGGACCACTCAGACACCCTTGTCATGACGGAAATCACCCATTCACGTTGGCCCAGGCACAAGGCATGTCCCCTAAGTGGCTGATCTGTCACCCTGTCAGGGACAGCAATGCTTTGATAAGGGACATCTGCACAGGATTGCTGCTCCTTAGGCAGTGAAGCTGCAGCCAGGAATGACTTAGCCATGGTGAGAAGGGCTGGAAAGTGTGAGCAGGGCCATGCTGCCCAGGAGCCTTGTTTGTCTCCAGCCCAGCGCGTGGCCACCTCAGCCTTGTCATAACTGGGGAAGGGAACAAGTTTGGAAATTCACCAGAAGAAGAGCCTGGCTGGAGGCAGAACTGTGCTAGGCTACCACCAGCCTCGTCCAGACCCAGGCTGGACCGAGCTGAGCCCACCCACAACCATCCCTGCTGCTCCTCCAGGACACTCACCCTGCAATACTGGGCTGATCCCTTTGGCCCATCTCTGCCTCCCTGCTCCCTTGCTGGGACACCCCAGCTCTGGGGCCACAAGTCCCTACACTCCCCTGCTGAAAAGCCCAGGCTCAACACAAAACCCAAGACAGTCCCAAACCACAGAAGACGACCCTGGAGAGGAGGCAGGAGTGCTGGGGTCTGCGCCCAGACAGCAGGGAGCTCTCCCCCAGGCCCTCTGCTCTCTGCAAACAGCCTGGGATGGGTGTGACTGGGGATCAGGGAGAGGGGAAGACGTAATTTAACACTTCATTAGGTAACTACAAGGCATTGATCTGCCCTACCAGCCTGCACACTCTCTAATTGCATATCTCCATTCTTATTAGTTCTATCGAAAAAGCAGAGAGCAGGACTCAGGAGTCTGATCCTATCTTTAGGAAATTTCAAACAGAGATGTAATTGTCGAGTGCTCGAAATCACGGTGCTTTATACACTGTTAACAGTATTTCAAAGCCATGGTCATCAATAGCAGTCCTCGGGATGTGCTCCCAGCAGATGCCATTAATCCTATTTTGGCTGCGGTCGCCTGGTGTCTCTGGGCTCAGATTTACACTTGGTGACAAGAGACAGCTCTGCTTCCACAGCAGAGAGGGCTCCCAGGCAGCTCCAGGGCTGGGACAAGGGGTGCAGCACCCAGGGACAGGTCCCAGCGGCAGAGGGCAGAAATAGGAGCTCCTTAAACCAGCTTCACCCCTTGCAAACATGGCAGCAGATGGAGATGAGCAGCTCTGCACCGAGGCTATTCCCCTCCCAGGACCCAGACAGGCCCCCAGTCCGGAGCAGGGATGTTCAGGGTCATGGAAGTGTCTGGGGAGGGCTCCAGGCAGGGCAAATGGCCTCACTCAGGAATAAACCACAATATTTACTACATCTGCAGAGGAAATGGATCTGGGTGACACGAGACCAAGGCAAGCCCCATGGTCTCTGCAGAGAGATGGGTCTCTGGGATCTTGGAACAGCTACAGCAGACCAGCAGGTCCTTGGGAGGTGATGCCCCAGGGGGACATCAGCCAGGACACACACAGGGGAGGGCTGCTCCCATCTCCACTAAACCAGCCTGCAGAGCCACATGGGCAGGTGGGAGCCACTGTGAGATTCAGACCCAGGGGGAATTTCAGCTGCTGAGAAATCTTACAAAGCTGGAGGAGGAACAGATGATGCTGCAAGCTGCCGGGAGAGCCTTGCAAGCAGGAATGCTGCAGGAGGAAGGAAACCTCCTCTGTCAAATGCAAACCAGCAGGTGTGAGAAATCTGGGTATGCAGGAGGGAGAAAGGACTTTGCATCACACGTTGTATCCTCGAAAGCCAGTCACCTGTCTCTGCTTATGCCTCCAGCAAGGAGGGATTCCCCAGCACGGCCTCACTGCTGGGTGTGCTGCAGTGGGGCTGAGCCCACCCAGAATGTTTCTTTGCCACTTCTGCATAACAGAGACAAAATCTCTGTGAAGAAAAGACGTGGTCTGAGGAGTGGAGACTGGAGCATTCCTGAGCTCAGGACATACCCCGAGTCTCACAAGCCCTCCCAGCATTACAAAGCATCTCATGTTTGTGTGCTCAGTGCCTGTGGGCTCAGCTTTTATTTAAAGAGGAACTAGATACCATTTCCAACCTTCATTTATGCCACTCTGGATGCCACACCAGGGACTCTCTCAGCAGCTCAGGTCTGCTATGAGAACAGATGTGCATCTCTGTCATGAGCGAGTCCACGCTGCGGACACGTGTCCTCCTGCTCTGCCAGGGCAGGGCCCTGTGCCCGAGCTCACCTCCATGGGAGGGGATGTCTGTGCTGTGACTGTGGTCTCAGCACTCTGCTCTCAGCTGCCCATCCCATTCCATCCTATCCCATCCCACTGGCCTGGCTACAGTTGCAGCAGAGGGGCCGAAAGCAGGGCATGGAGCTGGGGTGCTTTAGGGGGGTGCTGCTGGAGCACCACTTGCTCCACTTGTAGGCTGGGGGAACAACGGGATTGGAACTCCTGAGCAGCCGTAGGTCATCAGAGTATCCTGGCCCCTGCACACTGTTGGGAGGGCCCTAGCTGAACCCTGGAGCAGCGGAACTCCAGCTAGTTAGTAATTAAATGCTTCAGAAGGGAAACGAGCCAACCCAACCTCTGTAGGCCTGCAGCAGAGTGACCTGTGGGCCCTGGGATACAGCCAGGCTGCACGTCACTGAGAAATGGCTGAGGGTTCATCTGTCACAGCAGAGCTGGAGAAGCAGCCCAGCGCAGTGGGTGTCCATCTCCCGGCAGCCTCCCCAGCCCCTTCCTGCCCCCACGGGACTCCTGGGAGCTCCCAGCCTCTGGCAGCAGCTTGGCAAGGCTCTGAACTGTGCTGCAGTGAGCGGCAAGCCCGGCTCATTTAATCTATTCAATTGGATTCAATTTCCAGCCACATGATTCAATTAGCCCTGGAGGGACAGCACAGAGAGCAGAGGCTGAGGAGCATGGCCCAGCCCATGCTCCGGCAGCTGCCGAGCTGGGACAGGGCAGCACAGGACTCTGCTTCTTCTGGCCCTCTGGGATGTGCTGAGATAGTGGGGGCTCCAGAGGAGCCCCATTTTTTCCAGGAGAGCAGGGGCTCCTCTGGGCACAAGCTGCTGGTCCTGAGTGGTGTGTGGGCGGCTGTAGGGCAGACGCTGGGGAAGCCCCATCCCGAGCATCTCTCTTTGCAGTCACTCACAACCCTGAGGGGTGACAGCCATGCTGGGTCAGATCTGAGCTCTGCATCCCTGAGCACCTGCCAGGGTGGCCCAAAGAAGCTTTAGAAAGACAACAGCATTCAGCAATGCTCCCTCGAGGGTGCTGCCTATCATCTGTATTTAGGATCATCCCTCTACTGGATCAGTGTCCCCCTGGGCACAACCACGCTGTGCTGTAGTGGAGAGAACCAGGGCTCTGACCAGCATGAAGGACTCACAGCAGCCCCAGGGCCCTTCAGGTCCCACAGGCCTTGCAACAGCCCTTCTCTAGACTCCTAGTCCAGACTGCCACTCATTCCTTATTCTTCTGTCTACCGTCCCCCTGAAAGCATCAACAAAGGCATTAAAAAGCTGCCACCGGGGAAAAGCACATCTTATCCTGGCCCCTTTGGATTTCTACACTTCCCAAAGCCAGGCTTTACCTCTCTCCTTCCAGGTTACTGCAATGGCTCATCTGCCAAAAAAAACCCATCATACTTCTGTCCAGCATGACCCTGCTCATCCCAACAAGTACCAAATGGGAAAACAGAGCTCTACAGGAGATGAGAATAAATATCCATAAGGCATCAGTGCTGACACCAAGAGCTGCTTTTGTGTGCCAAGAGCCAGCTGTAAATCTTACTACTGACTGCTGGCCACACACCATCCCAATACACAGTGGCAGTTGCGACTTGGCAGGGGGACAGCCGCTCCCTCTGCCTGCCCTGGACTGGAAAAAGAGTAGCTCCACCCTGAGAGGGAAGTGTGGAGAAGCAGGTGGAGTTGATGCCTTGTGCAAGTGCTGTCTAGGAGATATCTCTTTCCAGGACTTCTCCTCCTGATATCCACCCTGCAGCAGTCTGCAGGACCCCACAGCAGGGAGTGTCCAATTCTTCAAGCAGGAAGAGAAAAGCACCCCACAACAACCACCAGGACATGCTCACATGGAAGGCAGCTGGATCCTGCAGAGGAACGGCCCCTGTGCCATGGATACGGGACCAGAGCAGACAACAGCCATGACAAGGAAGAGGAAAAAGGTTTGCAAACCAAACACAGCAGGTGGGCAAAAGTGCACTCTACCCTCTGACTGCTGTACATGATCAGGGGTTTGCTACTACCTGCTCCTTGCAGTCCCAAAGAACAGACAAAACATCATGTGGAGCTGCCAGCCCATGCAGGGAAGACTCAGCTCCTGAGGAGCTGCCTCTCTCTCTTTCATCTACATGAAAAGTGGGACCTGTAAGAGCTAAGGAAAAAGAGATCAAAAATCACAGTGGCACTTACAAAACAATTTTTAGTAACTCTCTCCAAAGTTTAGCTCAAATTCAACTCTCTTCCAGAATTCGGTCATTATTTTGTAAAATATTTGTCTCCCTGCAGCTGCTGCATAATTTAAAGGCAGCAATCGGATTTCTCCCCCACTCTCCCCAAGCCTCAGAAACAGCTCTTCCAGTAACAGACAGAGTTATGAATTAGATATAACAAAATACACTCACCTGCTCAGATCAGATACGAGAAAGTTTGAGGCTGTCACACACATCCTGAAACGGAACGTTAAGATTTAAATGACTTTCTGCTCAGTTCAAGCTGGCCTCAAAACACAAATAGTAGGAGGGTGTTTAACAAAGCAGGCAAATGTGCAGCAGAATCTGTGAGCAGGAGATGGCTGACACCAGCAGCAGAGAGCATCACACCACGCACAGGCAGGTCCCTGCATCCCTTGCTCATGGGCTCTCAGCCTCGCTCATGGTTTCCTTACTGCCAGCCACAGGGACACATAAGAGGAAAAGGGATGCTGACTACTGGACAGTACCTGCAGACTGGACCAAGGACAAAGCATCACTGTGCAGCACCACAACCTCCCTCTGCACAGGCAGGAAGAGCCCAAGGGCAGGCAATAGCCCTGCTGCAGCCAGTGTGCCACCAAATGGTGACAGGGCCACTCCCATAAACACCCCACTCTCCCCCCTGTGAAGGACAAACACTGCACACTCCAGACAGGCAGGGCTCTGCTATTTATTGAGCTCTAGGTTTGTATGTACATCCATTTACAGTGCTTGGTTCAGTGACAGTGTGACAAGAGGACATGTATCACAGTCTTCCCCAGCTCAGACTTGCATGAGGGCTAGGCTCTGGAGCTGATCTCACACAGAGCCTGGGCCTCTATGATCATCCCAGCAACGGAGCATCCTCAGGGAGACAAAACTTTTGATAGCTGAGCCCAGAGTAAGAAGCTGAAAATTCCAGAGGTTGCCAAGTCAGAAGCAGATTCATCCCAAACTCTCTCACATATATGTCTAGGCTCAGCCTAAATGGGCTCAGAGAATAGCAGGCATGGGGACAGCTGGATGACTCAATGCTCCAACAGTCACAATGCTGGGGCTGCACCTAAAGTTCCCTTGAGAAGGAACTCCCCACTCAGAGGTGAAATCCCCCTCTATCCCCCCAGACAAGCACCTCGTGCTGCAAACAACTGTTCCTTATTTTCCACTGGAGAAGCTGCGTCCTCTACATGCCCTGGCCTGTTCTCAAGCAGTGATTTTATGGAGCCTGCTTGCTCTCCTAAGCACTGTCCCTCTGACACATACACATTTCCACACACTTGCATGGCAGAAAGCAAGTAAGTGTCTGGCTTAGCTGTTAAAAGCCAGACAATTCCCTGCTGAGGAACAGTATCTTCTGCTGAGAGAAGCCATGCTCCCAAGGAAAACATAGGGACTTCATCAGTGTTGTGCCCAGTGGGTGGCCAAGGACACAGCTTTCAGTTTCCCATGCTCATAGCAGGTAAGATGAAATATTAACAATTAACGCACATTAGCCTGAAAAAGCCTTGCCTAAAAATGGTAATAAATGAGCATGACATCCACATTACTCACACTAACCTACAAGGCTAAGGGCAGGACTAGGCACTTTTTAAAAAAAACCACCTGTTTTCTAGGGGGGAAAAAAACCCTGTGGATCTGGGATGTAAATAACTTCCCTACTTCAGTCCACCAAGTCAGGCCAGATCCTAACATCGTAACATCACTGCTGGGAGGTGAAAATGTATGAGCAGGGAACAGGTGTGGAACGGGTGTTTATGCTGTGTATTCCTGAGCTGGGAGCCTGACACAGCACTCTGAACAGGCTCTGCCAGATCTGGGCACCTCTGAAGCACCTGCTCTGGAGCAGAAAGGTCTGCCTGTGCCCCACAGCATCATCCCAGAGCTCTTCCTTAGGAAGCCCTCAGCAGACCGTGGCTGTAAGTCGCTTGGTGAAGACAGGAGGGCAAGAGAGTGAAGTCACTACTTCTCCAGATGCATTTTAACTGTGTGCTACACACAAGGGAAAATCTGGAGACATCTTCATTCATGAAGGTCACCAGGCAGCTGCAAACATGTGCAAGGCAGATGTTCCTGTGAGGAAGAGGAGGATTGTCGCAAAGTGGTCTCTGATGGGCAATAAGGTGAGTGGGGAGAAGGACTCAGCCTGTCTTCTGCCCCACAAAAACCAAATATCTAAAAATGTCCCTCTACCTTAGAAACAGTGGATGAGCTGGGGCAAGCAACAGTGACCCCAAGCAGAGCTGGTCTCCGGTAACAAAGTGCTCTGTTTGATGACCCATATTCCTGTATACTGGCTCACCCTGGACCCTGTAAGCCAACAGCCTTGGAGGCAAAGTTTCCCCTTCTCCAGTAATCCGATGGCTTGGTTGAAGTGACACCTTCTGACATCAGGAGACAGCAGTGAGCAAGGCCTGCTCCTTGGGGAAACTGTTTTATAATCCAAAGCCATTCCCAATGGGATGGGAGTGGATTTGACTTACATTACAGGAGGACACGTTGACCCAGGCTGATGGAAAAGAACAGCCCTCACCTGGGCTCAGAGAGCTTTCCCCATAGAGCAGGTGAGCAATCTCTACCCAGAACAGTTTCACACAGCTGGGCTGGTTTTATTATTTCAGTTGGGAGCTCTCCCCAGCTCTGCTACAAAGGCTTCCAGTGCATCTTCCCTGAGGCTGTGGAGGGAATCTCCCATTGCTATGTCACAGGAACGGCTGCCCATTCCCATGGCACCATAAAAAATTGCTTCCTCCTCAACACGCCAATCACCTCTCCTCAGCCCAAGTTCTGTTGAAACACATTCCTTTGGGATCAAACACACAGCAGCAAGGCGTTCCCCTAAAAGAAACACAGTCCCTTCCGCAGGCAGGAGGCAAGGGGCGACCGGCCGCAGAGCTGGAGTGTCCCTGCCCACACGGGCCCGTCTCTGCTCAGCCGGCAGCAGCGTCCCCGCTTCAGGAGATCGTAGAGAATTCCTTCAGCAGCAGTTCCTGGCTCAGTGTGTTGAAAGCAAGGTTCTTCCTCACGTTGATGCTGATGGACCGAACCTGACAGAAACAAAACGAGATGTTTTAGCCACAGGACTCTTCCTGGCTCCTCATGAGCCTGGTAGTTTTGACACCGCTGACCTCCATGCTCAGCAGGAAGCTGTTTTGCATTTACAGCTCCACAGAAATTGCTGCAGCAAGCTCTCACTGAGACTCCAGCCTAGCAAGGAAATGCTGAGGTTCAGCTGTTTCTTGGAAAAACAGGAACGTCTACAGTGACATCCGAGCAAGGAGATTAAATTCCCAATGAGACAGAGATGGGACGAGATGCTCTATGTGGATGCATGAGCTATGTAGTTTTTCCTGTTCTGGGGCAAAGAGATGGGGGAAGTGAGCACTCCCAGGTTGCAGCTTGAAGATCATATTCTATCAGTGCACACTGGAGTGCCAGCCAGCATTTCCTGGATTAATGCAGTGCCATGGCCTCTGTCCTGCTCCAGAACCCACAGAGCCAAAGACACAGACTGAAGGAAAGGACAGAGGCTGTGCCACTGTGCTGTAAACACAAATTATCACCCAGTGCCGTACATATGCAGCTGGCTCACTGACTGCCTCTGAAGAAGAGACACCTTTATCCCTCAATGACACCCAGACTTCTGGTCACCCACAAAGCACAAAGAAGAGCTGGGCAGCCCTGTTGACAGCAGCTTCCCTTCCCCCCTCATGCCTGCAGACTCATTGGCCAAACATGCAGGCCCCAGACTGGGCTCAGTCTCAGCTGCACTTGGCAACAAGAAAACAAAGTCAAACATCATCTGTGTCAGCGACTGTGCAGCAGTGACAGAAAGCAAAACTGACACAAGCTCATCCAAACAACAGGATTACAGTTCCCAGAGACTCGGAGCCTGTGATAATAAGGTTGTCGCTGACCTGGTTAGTGTTTTGTGCTTTATAAAAGCACTGGGGGAGGAATTATATAGATGCATAATGAGGAATCCAACACTGGGGGCTGGAAGAGCACACACATACATATATATATATATACAGATAGATAGATATACACATACTGCTGAGGGCCCCACTTGCTGCCCTGGTAAGAAAAAAAGAGGGAAAGGGCAGAAAGCTACCCAAAAGGCAGAATGTATAAGAGAGAGAAGGAAATCAAAATTTGGAAGGTTAACAAGGAAAGCTGTGAAATGAACCCCGGTGGGCCCCATTGCATAGACCCCAACAGCCTGAGCATGCCAGAAAATATGTCTACCCTTAAAGACAAAGCACTTAAGTTCTACATCATCTGCAGAAACCACAAACTCTCCTTCATCAGGACGCTTGGCAGAGACTCCAAGCATCTTTGTTCCCTTGGAGCACCCCCTCAACTCTCTTCTTTAGGCGTCTTTTTACTTACTCCATCCTCAAATAGTTTGGGACCATGTCTTGCAAGATAACCACAGGTTGTCCCCTGTGTTAAACACCACTGCAAGTGGTCTCCAGAACAGTGCTTGGCACTGGGCTGTCTTGCTGCCAGGAGACAGGAGTCCCACTGACAGGATTTGGTCCCAATCCTACCAAGTGCTCCCACACCAGTGATCCAGTCAGTTCTTACAAGAAGGACAGAATGTGGATAACGAGGTGTTGGGAGTCCTCTGCCCTGGGGAATGTGACTGTCTGAAGAAAAGGGGCAGATGCTGTAAGTAGAGTAAGCCAGTATCCTTATTCTGACTAGAAGCATTTCTGTGGGTCCCAGCAACAGAGAGAACAAGCAGGAATGAGCTCCTGGCCTCAGGAACTGCTGTCAGGGGCCAGGCACCAGCAGTAGAAGATTCCCAGCTTGTATACACACCAAGGTCTCCAAGAAGGAGTCTGCAAGCCCAGAAAGGGAGGCTGGAGTGGCACAATGAGAACACAGGGCTTAGCAGAAATTGTAGCTATGGGGGTAGAGCACAAGAAATTAATTAGCCTGATTAGTTTGCAAAGAGAAGGAGGAATAGAGCAAACACACTCCATTATGTAAAATGAGGTCAGAAAGAGAACAGTGAGTAATATTTATGTGACTCCCCAGGGATGGGGCAAGAAATACTCAGCCTAATTTAAGACAAAGAAGATTTACACAGGAAAAGAGGAAATACTTTTAAAACCTATGGGCTGTGAAGCAGTGGAGTAGCTCACCTGGAGCTCCTGCAGAGCCAGTTTCATTTAAAGACAGCTTCGGGTTTCAAGAGAAGCTTTAGACACAAACTTTGGTCAAGTGCAGTCTAGATGGATGTAGATCTGCCTTAACGCAAGTTGGGGAGAAGAGTGGGCATGGTAACACACAAGAGTGACATTTACACAAATCTCTGCCCAGCATTTCTTCTGCTGTGAGAAATCAGGCAGCCTGAGCCAACCCGTTTAAAAGGTAAGAATAGCTCAAATTAGAGTTAAATCAAGTTATCTCCAGCACTCGGGCTCAGCACAGGGAGCCAGAGCTCATCTCCCTTCTGGAGTTGGAAGACCAGACAGTTACACAGGGAGGTGTCAGTCTGTAACAAGGATAAACTTCAGAAGCTTCCTGTAGTCTACCTAAGCTGCTCCATAAGGATACACCCCAGGACCCCTCCTAGCTCATGGTGCAGTGGGCAGCCCAGGCCTGGCTGCCTGCTTGGAATTTACCAGATCCCTCCAGACTGGCTTACACAAAGGCCCCAAAACTGCAGAAATTAGGGTCAGAGCTTTAACATTCATTCTGCAAGGAAATACAAGCAGAGCACATCCTCTCTTGCTTCTGTATGGAGGATCCTGGAGCATTAGGGCCACAAGAGCTTTTAAATTATTTTCTTACTGTTAGCACACGAACTTTGAAGAAATGGGAAATGCATGAAATGCTGATATCATCTGAAGAAGGACAAGTGAATGAAAGAATGGATGAAATGATGACATTAACCATGGGGGGAAAACATGATTCAGTTCTACTTTTGTGTCATTAGAGCTGGAAGTGAGCGAAGTTGTACTGATACTCCTATTTCACAGCAAGTCTCATCAATTAAACCTATTTCTAATCAACAAGCAGCCCTTAATTTATTTGTACAATGGGAAGAAGGTTTACACTGACTACTACACTTAATTAAAAGTCAAATTAATATAATTTCCCCTGTAGAAATCAATCCCTAATCAGACTATGTTGAGACTGATGAAACCTATCTAACTGCAAAGACAGTGAATGTTTTGGGAGAATGCTGAAATCTCTTTCAACACATTCCTCCAGCTGCAATGTGAGGGTCCAAAAGCTCACATCCAAACCATTCATGCTATCAAAGCAGCACAGACCTCAAATGACATCCCTGAGGCTTCAAAGGAAAAGAAATAAAGTGTTAGAAAACTTCCTAACTTCCTTCCTTTAGCCCCTCAAAGGCAGCACAACATGCCAAAAAGCCCAGTTGATAAAACAATTTGCACATCACCTTCCACCACAATGTGGCCGCAGTATCGCAGCCTTTGAAAACCTCTTTGTAAAGGGAATGGGAGAAGAAAGCAGATTTTTCTTTGGGATTAGCAAGAAAGAGCAGCACTGAGGCAAAGCAAGAGAAGCGAAGCAGCCCATTAGCAAAGCAGGTCAAAGGAGTGAGAACAAGATTTCTAAGCATAAAGGAGCCCACAGAGTGGCTTGGGGAAGCTTCTGCTCACCTATTTAATGGGAGCAAAGGGAGATAAAAAAGCAGCTGAAAAGGAAAATGTCTCCTCTGTGTCATTCCCCACCCAAGAAGGGTTTGCTTTGATGCATTCACAGATAGTGATAAAAAAACCTAGTAGAATCTGTAAAGAATTACTTGCAAACAGATCCTGTCCTTGAAGACCTGATGGGACCAATGTGAATTTGGAAACCTGTAATTCACCACCAGCCCTGCTCCTTTGGGGCAGCCCACAAAGAACTGCAGCAACTTCCCTCTGCTCCCTCCATGAAATCCTGCAAACCTCAGAGGTTAAACACAAAGCATTTGGTAGAGGGCTATTATCCAACATCAGACCAGCAACAGAAGCTGAAGTAAAGACTCAGAAACTTCACAAAAAGCAAGTACCTGGTTTGAAGAGGCTATGGGGAGGACAGGGCAGATTATGGCCTTTTTGATGAGTTGTTTGAACAATTAATAAAGCCATCAGTTACTGTGCACCTAAAGAAAAACAGAGCGAGGAGGCCGGGAGGCCAACTGGATTTGCTGAAGACAAATCATAACGTATCAGGTTCATTTCCCGCTGTGTTGAGGGAACGGCTTAATGGAAAGCAGGGGATTTTCTGTAGCTGTGAGTAAAGAACATTTAATAGGGTCCCAATTCTCAGGGCATCTAGAAATGTGGATTAAACAGATTCACAACTGGGTCAAATCAGCACATTTATACAGTAATTATTCAGGCTTTTACATGCTCTTGAGGAGAGGGTCCCAGGGGTACCTGGATGGGCAATTTTCAGAAGGGAGTTGACGGGCTGGTTATGATAAACAGATTCTTAAATGATACAAAATTGGGATTTTGAAATAAATAGGAAATTGGTCTAGGAAGAAAATAATTTTAGCTGAAGTGTTTTGTGGCTGTGATGATCATAGGACTGAAAATGTCATTCTAATCAATTGGCATGATCGGCCCGAGCTTCTGCCAGGCCAAGTGGAAAGTGGGACATGCAGGAAGCAGAGCAGTCATGTGGCCAAGAGGCTGGGGAAGGAGATGCTGGCTGAGGGTGGGAGCCCTTGGGACAAAACAGATGACAACAGAAACAGGAATGCGTTTTATTTCCAGGGTACAGTAATAGAAGAAGCCTGTGTCACAGGAAGGTTATGGCCAAATTTCTTTGCATGTATTCCAGGAAAGCTGTATCAAACGGCAGGCCAGAAAGACAAAAACAGGCACAAAAGAACACAGAAAAATAGCACAGAAGCAATTGCAAGTAGTTTTGCCCATATAATACCCAATGTCAGGGCTGGAATGACCCCAAGACAGTTAAAAGCATTCTGTAAAAAGAAACAAAACCAATTCAGGTGCCTGTTCTGGAGCAGAGCTGACAGAGGGATGCACAACATGCCCAAACTCATGGAAACTCGTGACAGAGTGGGCAGGCATCAGTTACTCATCAATCAGCAGGGACAGAGCTGGAAGAAAGAATCAGTTCTCAGACTGGTGGAGAAGGCTGCCAAAGTTAGAGATCCCTCCCTTTGCGGAAGCTGTAATGATTCAAGAGTGAGGCTTCCCTCAGACATCAGCCACTACCAAAACACTGCCTCCACGCTCATGTGGCTGTTGGACAAGAAAAGTTCCATCAGGGCTCTCTGGAGCAGGGTAAGCAAGCTGGCTTGCTGAAGAATTATAACTCCTAATCTGAATTATTTAGACTCATTTTTGTCTCTGCTCTATAATTTTTGTGGGGCTTCCTACCATCAGTCTTCTCCTCTTGCAGATGAAGGCATTTCTAGGGAATGCCTTCACTTTCTTTGCTTGGGAACACTATTTTGTGAGTGATGGAGGAAAGCAACAAGCAGAAACGTGTTTCACTGGCATTACGTGCTCTGGTCAGTCCCAAACTTCACGGTCCCCTTAACAACAGCAAAAAAGCAAAGTTGCTCTGCATGATTAAACCCCAGGTGGGAGCAAGCAGCTCAGTCAGCTTCTCCCCATACAAATTTACCACTACAAAGCATAGCAAATCCTCATGGCAAAAGGGACAGGGACTGTCTGACCAGTGCTGGCTTAAGCAGCCTGGAGGTTCCTCTTCAGCCACTCAGGGAGCTCCAGGAAGCTCTCAGATCTGTTAAGACACGCAGTGTCTGTCCAGATCCTGCTCCTGCCCTGTCTTTGGAGGCAGTCCAATGGAGTAACAGGACTGCTCAGCTATACCCCAAATACAACTGCCCAGGCCATAAGCAAAGGCTCTGGAAGAGGGCTGTTGATTGTGCAGAGTCAAGGCAGCTTACCAGCTCTTTGAAGAAGGCAGCCTCCTTATGCTGCTCTGAGTAGCGCTCGTACTGGTCCAGTCCGTCCTGCAGCTTCAGGGTCAGCGTGTCATAGTTGGACCGTACCACTTCCAAAACCTGCCAGAAACAGCCAAGCACAGCACAGGAATCAGTATCCACGGATGCCTCAGCACAGGAGGAGCAAGGCTGAGACAGATCACAGCTCTGGCACCTGTTTTCACAACAGAGATGGCTTTAACAGCCAATATTTGGCTCATGACTAACAACACGGAGGTGGGCACTAAAGTCTTCCCAATGCCAAGGAACAGTCCTGAAATTTACAGAATTTCTCCATTCATGAGAATGGTAGATGGAACCTAAACCCATGACAGCAGCAGCTTTCTGTCATCAGAATTAGACATATTAATAAATCAAGCAGCTAATTACCACATGTATACCCAGATAGAACACAGAAGCACTATACAAACACACGTTTGCCCAACCCCATGGTCCTTCCAAGATTAGTTTTGCCACCACACTTCACTCCTGGCTTGTGAATCACTGTTCACAGCCTGCTAAATCACCAGCTTCTACAGCTGCTCAGGTCAGCCTCCACACAGAGCACCGTATGTCTCTCCTGATAGGAACAAGCTTCTGACAGGCACTAAGAGAAGACCAGCCTTGGTATGGACACTGCTTTTAGAAAGAGATGAAGACATGAATCCAGGTCTTTCTGCCCAGGAGATACTTTACTGTTGGCCTTCACTGCAAACAAAGCAGTTCCAGCTTTTATTACTGCCCTACTCTGCTCCCAGCATTGGGCTATACTTGCAAATTCATAGTTACACATCTCTGTGCTATTAAACTATTCATTTGCCTAACTAGGGAACACCAAGAGGGACTCCCACAATGATTTTTAGCTTCAAAGCATTGCATGGACTAACACATTCCTCAAAGCATTTGTGAGATGGTTAGTGACAATAATGTTCCTACAAGGAACCATAGAGCTCAACATTCCTGGGCAAACGTGTGCCTGAAACAATTCTCTTAAAAACATGAACTTCTTTCTTAGGCTGTTTCCATTTGCTCTGAGGGCTAAACAGAATACCAACATCTGAGGTTTGCACTACAATAGCCCCTGCTTATGACAAGCTTCAGTCAGGAAGACACATAGTATAAGGTGCAAAGGAAAAGGACCCTGCTCCAAGGCATCACAACCCAGAAAAGATCCTAAGAAGAGCATTGCAGAGGATTTAAGACAACAGTGAGCAGAACAACAAGGAGCCCTTGCACTTCTCTTATACTCCCAACAATGTAAGCGTTACTCTCAACTGCCCCTTTAGGCAGCTCCTGCCGTTTACAGGACTGAATCTTGTCCTTACATCCTTTATTCTAAGAAATCTAAACTTGCTTAGGGTTCCTTCAAAAGCTTGTTTCCTCCAAACTCTGCCTGTGGCAGTGGTGCACAGAGACACTTATGCTAGGGCCTGAGGTGGCAGAAGCCACAGGGAGTCATCCAAATGAGGACTGGGGGCAAAAAAGGGGTTCCAAAAGTGGTTCCCAGGTGAGATGGTCATGCAGCAGTCTCTGCAGCTCAACTGTCCTCCAGCATTCCAGAGGCAAGCTACGGACAGGAATAAGCATTTGGACTTGAAGGTCTCAGAGGCCTTTTCCAACTGCATTGATTCTGATTCTGCAATGTTATTCAAGAACAGCCTGCCAGTGTTGCAAAGGCTCGCAGCTCCTCTCCAGGACTCATTTCCTAATACTGTTTTGTTTGTCAGCTCCACTGGCAGAAAGAAACCCCTGCAATGACAGCAATCTCCAAATTCAGCCTGTCCTTCTTGTTTCTGTGTGCAGAAACTGCAAGAAGTATTGCAGAGCCAAGAGCAATGATGAAAGAAAGCCACCTGGGCACAGGAATAACTATCCACTAGGGATGGAGTGTAATAGCATAATGCACGTTCCTGTGAGCAATAAAGAATCTGGCAGCTTGCTCCTGTCAGTTGGAGGAAGCCAAATTGACCAAGATTAATAAGCTGCAGGGCAAGAACCTGGTTTGAAAGGTGAGGAGTTGAATAGGCTTCTCCAGCAGTAACTCAAGAGCGAAGACATTTTATTCAGGGCTACCCTACTCCCCAGGAACCTTCCTTCTTGTATTCCTTGTATTCTCCTTGTATTCCCATACACACAGGCATGCACAGTGTCACACAGGCGTGAAGAGTCAATGGATGCACATTTCTTTAGGAAGAATCGGGATTCCTCCTTGCTAGCTCTGAGTAGAGATCTCTTCAGATACTCAAGAAAGGCATCCTCAAACCACAGTGAAGAGAAGTAAACTCTGGCATCAGTGAGCTCTGTAACCATAATCCTTTAAGCCTGCCCTCTTGCAACACCTTGGAAAGGCAGCTAAGAACTCAGTTTGATACTTTAGGATGAGGACAGGGAAGGAAAAAGAGGCCCCAAAGTCTCTACTCTGTTACTTATTGTAATCTCTGCAGCGAACTTGAGATCAGCTTATCCCTTTAGCTATGTATTTCATTGGCTTCCACTCCTTATCTCCTTTAATTACGAAATAGAACTTAAAAAGAAAGGGTAAGTTAAAAATAAACAGTTTCTCCCCACTGCCTGATAATTTCCCTTTCTTGCTGCTGCTGAGAAAAAAAATGCTACGTGGGATCTGAGATAAACCCACTCACAGATCATTTCAACTTCATACCTTGCAATGGATAGAAACTATTACTGAGATTAGGACCTGCCATCCTTGAGACAATTCCATCTGCTCTTTAAGATGCAGCTGGTAGACAGAGGACAGGTCAAAGAGCAGCAGAAGGCATTAAGAATATCTAACAGGAAGATTTAAAAGGCATCAATTTCCTACAGATGACAAAAAACTCACATCCTCTGTATAACAGAAGACTGTGTGTTAGCATCCTTTGCCCTTCCTACACGTTGCTTTGACTTTTGCTCATGAAAACTACTGCAGGAAGAACAGCCTTTTTCCTTAAACACACAAGATCTTTATCTGCACTTTCCTGTCACATCCAAAGGAACTAGAGCGATTTAATTTTGAGATTAAAGTATTTTTCCTTCAAAGTCTTGTTCAACCCATTCTTCTTGGAAGTCTCTAGTCTAGAAAATATGAATTCCAAGATGGTCAAGTATGGGATAGGACTTACAGGAAGGGACTTTTAGCTGTTCTTCCAAACAGATTTTAAATAGTCATTCAGATTTTTACAATCTCACAAGAAGCTGGAAAAATACCAGTTTTAGAGTCAGGCAAGGACAGAGGAAATCAGACTGCAGGAAATCAGATGATCTTCAAGGAGCTCGATGTGACACCCCTCAGACTGCAAGGAAAAACATGCAGGGGAAGCTATTTTTTTTTTTAATGCTTTACTGGATCTTTAGAGTGGGAAAAAAAAACCCTAATGGAGTCACAATCTAAAACTCTTTTTGTAGGCTACCTTAGGGGGATCAGAGTCTTAAAAAAGCAATATGACGGAAGCAAGCAACTCAGACACGGTCAATACCAGAAGAGCGAAGGCTGCTGAATTCCCTTCCTGCAGCTACCTGTATCAGCCCCAGAGGCTACATTCGCTCATTTATTCCACTGCAACAAACCAGAACTCAGTGAAGCTGTACCACTGTAATTTAAAGATAATCTACCATCAAATTAACCGCCTGCCCCACCACTCACTCACTGACTGCTTTTCAGAAGTTCCAGAGAAATCCTAGCGATTCAGGTCCCTGCATGCGTGTCTCCAAACCAACTTTTCAGGAGCTGCTCTGAACAGCGAGTGCTTTCTGTGGCATTCAGATTTCAGCTTCCTCCTGCAGCTACAACTGCCCATGCCCCATAAAACTCTCCTTCCCCAGTTACATCAACGGTGTTGTGTTATTGTGAGTAGAGGCATTCCCTTAGGAACATAGCAGGAGGCCTGGCTTCCAAAGGAGGGACTGATGGGGGCCTCAGCTCTCTGCAGCATCCCACCCACACCATGCTAGGTGACTGCACCCAGAGGAACAAGATTATTTCCCAGTTTGTGGCTCCTTACTTTGCTCCATCCACCAGCTCACCGCTACCTTGCAAACTGGATGGACAACCTTGGCTGGTTGGGTCAGTGGCCTCTTGTGAACACAATCTCTGAAACCAGTTTCCCCAGAAGCAATTGCCTCTGTGCTGAAATTTTCAGCATTCAAAACAGACCATCATTTTGCTGTACTAGTCACTATACACAGACTTCTTCCTTGCTGAACCAGAGCTGATCCTCAATGAGAGCCAACATCCTGCACTCTCCCAAGAAAGACTGGACCTCCTGGAAGAGCCTGTCCTGGGGAAACACAGGGATTACACACAGCAGTCTCCTATCCCCATTGTGCCCAGGAGAACACAGCTACTGTTAGCAGCAAAGCCACAGGGGGAGCTGCACCAGCAATAAAACCTAATGGGCAACGTGCAGCACTAGGGCCCATCTATCTGGCAGAAATCATTTGCTTCATTGCTTAGTAACTTTTTAACCTGCAGAATCTTTCATCATCTGCAACGGCAGTCTCTGCCTTACTGGAACATAAAATTAGAGAGCACCAGCAATTCACAGCACCCAGCAAAGGAGCCGGTGGTGGGTAGGTTCCAGGAAGCATGCACAGATAATGACAGAAAAATAAAAGGAAAAACAGAAGCAAGAACAAATCAAGGTCTCTATGCTGTCTTTTTAATCAGCACAGGAAAGCACAAGAATGCAATCAGTCAGCATCACCAGTACCTCACTAAAGCCTCTCCGTGTCCATAAGACAGTCATTACCTACCACGACACAGGAGCAGTTGGAACAGCACTGATTGAATGATCTCACATCAAGTAAAAGGCAAAAAACCACCCAACAATGCCCAGGTTAAAATGCACTTTTTTGCCCCACCAACTCCCTGCTGCTCACAGGGCTGGGATGTGGGAGGCTCTCCAGGTCAGGACTAGCAAGCCCTCACAGGACAGAAAAGCCAGGGGCTCTGTCCCATCTGTCCCATGCCAGGGGATGGAGCAGCCAGTCTATGGGGCATGTAATGCCAACCTCTCATCAGCTCTACTGCACGACATGGCACAGGGACCGAGGGCAGCCAAACAGGCCTTCTGTCCTCCCTGCAGAGGTGGTGGAGTGCCTGTGTACCACACACAGAGGGAATTCTGGCAGTCTCACCTCCCAAACCTGGGCAAAGCCCAAAACACCACAAGCAAACTCAGCAGTCTATCCCCTCAGCTCAGAGGGTGAAGGCTGTAAGAAGAGACAGTAGGGTTTTCCTATTCAGGTAGAAATGTGCATTTCACACTGCAGTCCTCAGACTGGTTTGTTTATTCCAGGTTTAGTACAAATCTTCCCCTTTTTCTCCCTCCCTAATCTCCACAACAACTCATAGTCCCTGAGTGTTTCTCCTCATGAATTCAACTGAATAGCAACATTTCTCATTGTAATGAAAAGGCTGCTGACACCTGGACTACAAAGAGGCTATTGCCGCTCCATAATAGAGTGCTGGATAATTGACATCAATTTTACAGTAGTAACTTCTAATTAATATGGGAAATGATTTTTTTTTTCCAAGTGCCATCACACTTCTCACAGAGCAACTTTAAAGTTGCTGATGCAAGCTGGAGTCTTTGTTGAAATTAATCCCCAGAAGCACCACAGACAAAGAACATAACTAAATAATTAGAAGTTAAATAAAAACACACACACACACAGCTGCCACATTTCCCAACAGACTCTGCCCAAACCCCAGCTGCACTCATCTCCTTCTCCCTTTCCTCTTTCACTGTCTGCAGGAGCCAAGTTCAGAGAGAGGCTCCACTAAGGCTGCCAATGCTACACACACATGCTGGAAGCAGCTGCCATTCACACTGGCTTCCAGGAGAGCACCCATCCAGGACTAGCAGCAGCACAGAGCTTTTGTCTGACCCAACACTACCTTACCTTTGCAGCTATCCTGGAGCTAAATGCAGTGCTGATGCTTTAGCAGCGTTCCTCACCGCCCCGCTGATCAAGCCATGACTATTAATTCCATTTTCATGAATGCTAAGACAAAGAGGAGGAGGATGTTGCTATGATAGTTTCACAACTCAGATTCCCAAGACATGCTGCGTGTACAGCACATATCTATGGATCCAGAGGATGTGGAGTGGGTCTGATGGGAAAGACAAAGATGTGGGCTGCAGATTCAAGTGTAGTCATGCCACATATGTGTAAGACACACAGCATGTTGCCAATCCTGCTCTGGTGCCTCAGATCTCCTGCATCCAGCAGCTGCAGCTTGTACTACATGCAGTGAGGGACCCATGGCCCTCTCGTGCTGTGGGTTGAGAGCATGAGCCTGTAAGACAGCCCCCACCAGCTCACACATCTGTCATTCCCAGAGTAGAAGGCATCATCTTTTCTGCCCTGAGTACAGGAAAAATTCCTGGAAGAAGGATATTTTTCCAACAGTAAAAAGTTTAGCCAGACCAAAAGATGAAGTGAAAGCAAAGAAGGGAAATTTGTCCTCTGAGGTATAAAACAGGATGCCACTGACACGGGATGCACCACCACTGCTGGGCAGTAAGACTGTAAGAGAACACTGGGGGCAAGAATGGCCTGCAGAGGTGGGTGCAGCTGCCCACGAGTTCCAGGGTAACAATGGGACATGAGTACATGCTGCAGTCCTGCTGTGGAGAATCCAAAACTGATGGAACTCATGGGAGTCTTGCTCAGTGTCCAGAGCTGGACACAGGGACAAAGTTGAGTACCACATAGCAAAGATGAGTGAGCCAGGAAATAAGGAGAGGAGGTGCCTCACCCTGCTCTCCACTGGTAAGGTTGGTGCAGGGACCCCTGCACACAGCTACCACCAGGTTTACTCTGACACTTTTTAGTTTGTGTTTGCCAATCTCCCTCTGCTCAGCTCACTGAGCATTAGCCAGGACACTGCTTCCAGGAGTTTG
Organism: Aleadryas rufinucha; assembly: GCA_013397815.1. Taxonomy (NCBI): domain Eukaryota; kingdom Metazoa; phylum Chordata; class Aves; order Passeriformes; genus Aleadryas; species Aleadryas rufinucha. The sequence continues at coordinate 99,952 of VZTH01007037.1, read as the reverse complement.
GAAGTGAACTGTCTCTGCCCACTAGTTTGTCCTTTGTCCCTGCCAGTCACTTCTCGCAGTCCTGCTGTGTTCAGTGAACTGCACCATGCCCAGCCAAACATAATTCTAACTCACCATGTCCCAAATCCTTCCTGAGGACTGCTTTTATACATCTGCACTTGAGTGGTATCGAAATTCAAGCCCCACCACTTCTCTACATAAGGCAAAAGGTTTTGATCATACATCAAAGATTATCATTATTATTATTTTACTTAGCAACATCAAGGAGGGACATTTCACACCCCCTTTTCTCACCTCAGCATAGAGCCAGTCTGTCAGGCTCAGATAATATATAGTAGCTCAGATGTTTGTTCAATGATCTCACAGGGATCTGTGATCTTTAAAGGAACAAGCCTACAAAGGCAACAGTTTCTATCCATGGAGTCTAAGGGTTTGGTTACAGTCTTTCTCCTCTGCCCACAGGTGCCTCTTCTAAAGATAAATAATTTATAAGCTCACTCAGAAAATTACTGTTGTTCTCTGAACTCTGCTGGCAGAAATGGCATCCTATTTTGGGACAAGAGTTATCTGCTTCAGAAATGTTTTAAACCCACAATCCCTTAGAAGCCTTAGGTGTTCAACTCTTATTTAATGTTGGTAAAAACCACACTGATCCAACCAATCTGGAAATCACCCAGCTTTCAGAAATGTCTCAAAGCCAAAACTGTTATCCAGCTCCACCAAGAAGCAACTGTAAATGTACAAAACAGTGCCCATTCCAAGCTCTCAAGGGACAGGTATTCCCAAGAATAAACAGCTACTTCAAGAAGCAGTAAGGCTGCAAACAAGGACAAAGGTAAGTAACACGGGAGACACAGGGTCTCTATGTGCACAGCTTGCAGGGCACTTAATTTGTAAGAGGTACAGACAAGCAGAACAGATTAATGTGGTGATAACCCTGGACATTCCTGCAGCTATCACTAGGACTAGGTGGTGCTGTGCTACAATACCTTCTGAGCTCCAGCTGTCAGGTAGCTGAGAGCCTGTCCACCTTACCAGAAAGCCTATGCCAGGAATGCTTCTGCTGCAGAGTAATTTCAAGAAGTCACATCTATACAACACACACAGCAACTCCCACACGTGTTAAATGCGCTTTGCTCAACCCATTCAGGTTTGGAGCGCACGGAGCAAAAATGCATGTAGCCTCACACTGCTTTTTCTCAAGACCAATCCACCTTTCCCAGTTTCAAAGATGGTCAGTGGGTTTATACTGATCTGCATATCTCACTTGGCAAAAAACCTGGCATTCTCTGTGGGATCCTGGGTGCCCTTTCCCAGACTGCAGGGACAGGCTCTCCAGGGAAAATAAAGGAGGCAACTCTGTGCCATTCAAGGGAGGAAAACAGGTTCAGTGGGCTTCTGCCAAGGGAACAAACATCCATATACTGCACAACACTGGCACTTTCAAAACCTAGGCAGGGAAAAAGAAGTCAAAGATCCTGAAACAAATTATCTTAAAAATTATCAGTTTATAAAATAAGCAGTTTCCAGAGCAGACATTTAGATGTGGAAGGAGAGATATGCCAGAAACCGAATGAGGCCCACTAAGACTGCCTGTTTTTAGAAATTTTGTTGAGAAAGGCAGGCAGCATAAGAAAGGCCAGGATGAAGGCAGGAGCATAAAACCCTGAGATAGATAGATTTGCTATTTTGGAGTTACAGCCCATTTTGGAGTTGTGAACCCTTATCTCCAGCTGGTGGCATTTATGAAAACATTTCTCACTGCCAGGTACGTAAGAGCACTTGCAATTCTGCCAAGGCTTGAAATGCTCTGCAGATAGCTATGGACTGGACCGTTAATTTTTTTATTTCCCCTTTGTGCTTACAATTAACTTAAGTGCTGAAATGTGATGGGCTATTCCAGGAGAAGCTTTTTATCTACCAGCTGCATTCTCGCAGAGCAGTAAATCAACTGCTGTCATCAAAACATCACACAAGAGGACAAGAGCATCCTTATGCTCACTGTTATCATTCATGTTACCCGTTCTGCCTAAGTGGCTAACCAGCATTCAGCAAATGAATGCTGTGATTTGTGTGCAACCTTTGGTGCAATTCTCTATTTACAGAAGACCTTGTCCTCCTGAACACAGAGGAAAAAAAGAGTCAGCAGCAGCTCTTCAGCACCATTTAACTGACCAAAGCAAGGCCAGTAACCTTGGTCCTCAAAAGAAGATAAAAGAGTTTTAAGTTGTGAACTGCTGCTCCAGCTGATCCGAGAAGCCAAGACATACAAAGTTATTACAGAAATCAAAGACAGATATGAGAACCTTAAAAATGGTAGCTGAAGATTTTAAGAAAAGGTTTGAAAGAAAATCATTCTTGGACCAGTAGCCAGAAAGCATCCTGGCAAATGCTGGAACTCAAATACACAGCTTTCAGATAAGATTGCCTTGATGAAATGACAACAGGATACCTGATGTACACCAGAGGAAACTCATTCCCAGTAAAGAAATTCAAATTTGCCCAGAAGACAGTTAGCTCAGGAATAAGGCTGTCTAGAGAACAGATTAAGGCAGGATACGCAACAAAGCCCTTTCTGTTCAATCAAACCCAGACAGAAGTAAATGCACTGCTCCAGTTCGAGAAAACCAAAACCTAATTGTGCCCAAGGAAAAAACAATGGGGAGGCTTATTCTGGTTATGGTCTAATCAAACACCTGCAGTCACATGGGGCTTCTGGAACTATGTCGCCTGGTCAGGTTCACAGAAATCAGCAGAGGATCCAAGAGAGCTTGTGCCCCTCACACAGCCACCAGAGACTTCTATGGGATATAATGATTGCAAACTAACTTAGAAATAAAATCAAAACTCACCAGGACTTTGACTTGAAGATCAAGACAAGTGAAAGGAGAACACAGACACTCCAAAAAGCCAGGGAGCTTGCCATGCATTTTGATTTTCTTTTTTTATCTTTTATAGCAACTAGCAAGCAAATGGCCTTTATGAATGTACAGCCCTGGGTCTGATGCTTGCTGAGAAAAAGTGAATGCTAATCTAGCTCATGACTTCTTTTTTTTTTTAAATGATCAGAAATCTTTTTAAACTTGGTTTGCACAGCATGAATAAATTTAATTAAAGGAAGCAGCAAAACTAAATACCAATATGCTAAAAAACTGGCCACAAACCAAGTGGATGCTTGTATATAAAGTAAGTCTAATCAATATAGGACATGCTAGAGAAAATCAGCTAGGACTGGGGAAGGAAGGTGTATGTTTGGAGGGGCAGACGTTAGAAAGATCAGTTTCCTAGCTCCTACTTACATTCCAGCAATTAGTGGAAGTGATAAAAGGCAGTCATTCAGTGGCCTGAGGAGATGCAATGAAGCCAAAAAAGAGGAAACACTAAGCTCACCTGCCTGACTACATGTGGAAAATGAACTGAAGTCTGTTCTCAGGGAAAATGAAAACTTTTGAATACAAGCAAGAAGTCTGGAGAGCCAAGAGACCCATTGAGCAAATAGCTGTTTGAGTATTTGCACTATTTTGCAGTTCTACAGTATATTTTATGAACTAAGGGCACTAGAATCAATACACAAGATTTAAAACGTGGGTTATCAAAGACTTACACAGTGACAACACAGTTCTCCTTTATTTTTGTGTTCTCTCTAATAATTTCTAATTCTCTATTTGCCTTTATGACTACTATTGAGTCTTGAGCCAGCATTTTCAGGCTTATCACAGTGACTCCAGGAGTCCTTTCCTGCATGACAATTATCTAGCAGACTTTTCTACAGTTTAATGATTCTGATAGACTTACAAATTCAGTCTGCAAAAATGCCTTCTAAAGATAGAGCCCAAAAGAAATAGAAGATCTATAGTCAGTTGGTTAGCTACAAATAGCTAGAAAGACTGTAGTAGCAGTATGCTGTGGTAGCAAGCTGATCAGGAAAGGTGGGCAGTGCCTGGAAGTTTGTGTGACTCAACCCATATAAAAGTTCTAGCTCATAAGGCATTTGCAAATCTGGAGTTGGAATAGACAGCTAAAAGCTGCTGGATGATCCTTATAGACAGAAAATCCTGTAGGTGAAAAGAAAACTTCAGCTGCAAAATGTCTGCTCCAAGGCTGCAGTTCCAAAAGTGATTTAAGTCAATCTAAGGGCAGGTCATCTAGCCTGCAATCCAGAGTCTGGAGTTCTTCCTTCAAAGGCATTCACTGCAGAAATAACACATTCTACTGTGCAAGTTAGAAGTCTCTTTGTTCTAAACATGAGCACCAAGGGTGCTGGGAACCAGGCAGTACTGACATCAGGAGAGACTGAGAAGGTAAAGGAGGAGCAGAGATGACTAAGATAATGAGAATGCAGCTGTGAAAGTCAGGTTTACAAGAATTACAGCAGTTATGAAATTCCTACCAAGACAATGGGATCAGATCAAATCAAATCTGTCCCAACTAAGTGACTCCTCACAAACCCCAGACCTTAGACCCTTGGGATCTTAGACTAATCTGCATTGCACAGCTGGAGGAAAAGGAATGGACAAAGTCTGTGACGAGGGCACAAATAAGGAAACCAAATAATTTCTGATATGCTGAAGGAGTGAAGCTTGTTAACATTTTAATTTGTTGAATTATTCCCTTTTGTGCTGCTGGAATGTGTCATTCCTTTGAAACTCCATCTGGGCAATGACCAGAACTGAAACAGAACGAGAGCATTAATGCTTGGAAGCATCCATGGCCAACACAGAAAACGTTTTCTGCCTGCAAAACCAGAACTGCTCAAACTTGACTGCTAAGTTAATTTAAAAGGAACATTTAAACGGCTATTGGGACAGATGGAAATGCAGAAGCTACTATCCGAGATAATCACTAGCAAGGGCAGGCCTGATGAGATGCTGAACGTTGTAGGCTGAGACACTTTTTGACTGAAATGGAGATCTGCTGGAAAGCTGGCCAGCAGACAGTAAGCAAGGTGAAGCCGAGTGGGAGCAGAGACTTGGGCATGGACCACACACAGAAAACAGCTCAGATGTTTTTGAGAAACCAAACTGTCTGCTGCTTATTACTGTCCTTCTCAGAGAAAAACATCCATGTGCAATCTCCAGAATAAACACAGAGGCACCAAAGGTTGCTGACACTCATTTGTTTCTAGTCCTTTCTCCTGATACATGACAGAAACTATCAGAGCCCAAGATAATAGCTATGCCTCTGAAGAAGAATTCCTGGCATGTTTAAATGGCATCTTGCAATCAAAACATATCTGGAGAACAAAAAGGCCTTGTATGCCCTGGAACACACTGTTTATCCCATAAACATTTCTTCCACTTATGTCCTTAAAATATCAGACCTACCACCTCTTCAGCCCAGCACTCTCATGAGTCATATGCTCCCAACAACAACCCCAAACACTACAGGAGACAAATCTCTTCAGAATGAGTGGCTGAGAGACACTGAAAAGAGGCATCTTACCTCTATGACAGCAAGCTTTTATCTCCACAAACATTCAGATGGGCAGGAAGGACATGACACAAAGGTGAGGTTTATTGCTGACAGGCCAGATAAGATTACAGTGCTGGCTGGATACCCACCGCTGACAATCAAGGAAAAGGTGACTTGTGCTGGCACCTGTTCTCTCCAAAGGATGAGGAGAACAAAAGAACACAACCTGTGCTTCCTTTCCAAAGCACCTTTAGCTGTTGACTCCTCAAGTTGAGCTGATCAGCAAGGTGAGCAGCAAGCTGGAGAACTACTTGTCCCTCTGAATCAAAAACATGCACCCTTTGCTGTCACAGCTCTAAACAGAACCTGCTGCCTATAGAGGTGGGATATACTGAAGACTTAAGCAAAGATGATGCCACTGTCCTGGGGATATGGAGCTGATCACCAATGCTTCTGCTTTTTCTATGTATTTCTCTTTTGCCATATTCCATGGATCAGTACCTGCAAGATCTGTGATGGAAATATCTCCACTGTAATTTCTGCAATGCTTCGAGGACACCATTGTTCTACAGCCTAAAAATCCATGTGAAGATTTAATGCTCCCAAGTGCCTCTTGGACATCAAACATTTTCAAAACTATTAGCTCTCATGGGTTTTTGAATAAGGCTCAGGGAAGCCCCTTGCTCAGTATTTCTTATGAGAAAAAGGTAGCTCTGATCTGGTAGAATAAAAATTACTGAGGAGGAGGAGGAGGAGGAGGAGGAGGAGGAGAAGGAGGAATCAAGTCCATACAGCCCACAATGCCTGCAAGCAAGGAAATGAGATTTGATTTACTCTGTGATCTTGAGGTGTATTCCATTGCAGCTTCAATTTCCACTGCATAGATTCAGCTTGGCTGAGCAATGTCCCCGATAGAGACTGTCCAAAGCAACGTAAGATATCCACAAATGATGTTTGAAGCTGAAGATTCAAAGCCTTGGTGAGGTGGGGATTTTTAGCATATTTTTGCATGTGCAACCCATAAACCCGTGTCTTCCCAGAAGTCTGAGGAAGACAGTATAAAGAAAGCAATTAGCTACAGTGCATACACAACTCCTTATTGTTGCCAATTAATCAATTTATTTAGTTAGTTCACTGGTTTAATTTCCTCTTCCTACACCACAGAGAACAACACTGGGTCTGTTTTCTATGAGTCAAAGGGATTAGATGACAAGCTGAAGTCACTCACTAAAAGGACTTGAGGGCTTCAGTTCAGGGATTAATAACTCAGCAGCTTTTTCCTCCAGATTTTAAAACCTTTAATTTGTACTGCATCAGCTGGTAGTCTTATTTGCACAACTATTTTTGTTTAAATGGGAATCAAACCTTGCTCTTCCCAAAATGCTGCTGCATTGCCCTCTTGGTATTATTCTCACATCTGAATTTTTGACTATACGTAAAGAGGATTTCATGCTTGCTTAGCAAATTTCTTAAGAAACTGCACCTTATACTAATACATAAGTTCAGGTTCTACTTGGCTTTTCCTGACTAACGAGGCACATCAACTGAGCAGTCCCCTCAGGAATTCAATACCACTGGAAGGCAGCTTGGGTGGAAGCTTTGGACCAGGTCTCTCCGAGTCTTCAACTCGGTTTCATATTTCACAGAAGTTCTACAAAATGCCTGCATTTGACCACATAGTAACACACCTTTAAGGCAGGATAAACTAGAGGGATCCATCCTCACCCTGGGCTAACATAGAATAAATTGGTACCATGCTTATCCTGCTGAGAAAGCCAGTGGCGGAAGCTGAAGGGGGCCACATTTTTAATTACCCTGTAGTGACTCTGATCTTACAGTTCTAACAATCATTTGCTAAAGGGAGTTTCAGTGAAATAGTGCTATAATTTAACCCCAACACTTCTATCATCTTGGACTGTATAAATAAAACACAGAAGCAAGTCTGCAGGTTGAAAAATTCATATACTTTAAAGGTCTGGGGTTTCTTGTAGCCTGAACTGGCCTGACTCAGGAAGGACTAAATTTCTTCCATATGCCTTTTTAAGGCCCAGCTTGTGACTACGCCTAGAGCTTTTATTTGGTGTATTTTCACAAATTGCAATAAGTAGAGCTGTTCACTTTGTTTACTGCTTCTAGACAACAACTGCCATCTACAATCAACTCACAGACGACAGCAGGGCAGGGCTGGCAGCAGCCACAGGATGCAGCATAGCAGCAAGTGATGGTTGTGCATTAGGAGAGGTGCCATCATTTTTCCTTCTCAACTCTCTAAATCATGTAAATGGCACTAATTAACAGGCTACCCAAGGCACACAAAGGCTACAAAAAAAGATGTCCCTAATGTCCTGTTAAGGCCCGATACTAAGATGACTACCAAGGCTTTAGGAAACTACTGAACTCTCCCAGTCACAAGTCTCCAAAACTGCTATCAGAAAGAATTCAAATATCACAAGAACTGCAGAACTGAGAAAAGCAAAAAAGAAATAAAGTGACCTACTTTATATTGTTATCACATGTTGAAAGAGACAGAATCATAAAATGCCAGAGAAGCACATGTAAAGGAATCTTCTCAAATGCGTGCACTGTCAGCAATGCGATGGCACTTAGCCACCCACAGAAAAAACAAGGGCAGGGAAAAATCTCCGGTCAAATACTGTGCCAGAACAACAGTTCAGTACCCAGAGAGAAGGGAACGTACAGTAGGAGCTATAGGGAACATAAGAAGCCTGAGATCTGAAATGCTGCTCACCCTTATCCCAGCAGGCTTCTTACAGCCTCTGCCAGCGAGGGACACTGAGCATCAGAATGATCCCATTGCCTTTTCCAAGAGCAAGTGACACAGGGCAGCTGTCTTAAACATTTTGTAGATATTTCTCCAGCATCTGTTCTTGACTCAGTTACAAGTGGCAGGGCAGAAGAACGTGCAGCAGTCTGTAAGCACCCAGGTGCAACTGTGTAAGGTGACTGGAGAGGGTTAACAGCCCAGAGTCTGGACTGACCTCTTCAGTAACAACACAGTTAATCACTGGAAAGTAAGGGGCTTGGGGAGAGTGTAGGCAGGTGATGTCCACCCTCCATCCCCCAGGTTTCTACAGATGAATACCATAAAAATAAAAACCACTTATTCCCCGCATTTAACTTTGCAGATTTTTGCATCATTCTTTTCTAAAAAAAAGATCAGGATCAAGCCAACTGGCCATTTTTCTTCAAGCATCTTAACCTGACCTTTTCCAAACTCATCACAGAAAAAGGTCTTCCTGACATACCTAAGCTGAAGTCACACTGAGTTATCATCTCACATATTAAAAACATGGCAGCTTCAATCCTCATCTCACAACAAAACAGTTACCTCCATCTTCAAATCATGCCTCACTCAATTGAAGGGTTTCTGGGTGATGATGAGAAACCAGGCTACGCCTTAAGATAATAATGCAGCTGACAAGACCACACATTAACAACAACTTCCTGAGCAATTAGGACAGGAGTGGTCAGTGACCAATTTCTTTATGCTAAAACATTTGGTATGACATTAACTGCCCAGCCCCTGTACTGCTTAGCCCTAGTTCTGATACATCAACATACTAAATAGCAACAGAAGCACTTTAGGACTCAAGCAGTCCAGGAATATTATCCCTCTGGGCACTACTAAGGGTGGAAAGCTCAGCAAAATCTGCATGATGTGGAAAACTGTCATCAGCCAGAGAAATTAAGTTCGGATCATGTTAATACTCCCCCCTGCAAAAAGTGTGTCACGCTCAGGTATCTGCGAAGAGGCTGATGAAGTATTACAGCAGCTTTCTTTTTATTCTTCTGAGAAGGGGAGTTTAGCCCAGCAACAGACCTAAGTTTCCTTTCTATGCCTATAAAGTGACTTGTAGGTGGTACTGTAATTAAATAGGTCCATCCCTTAAAATAGAAAAGCACATCTTTACAGCTGAGGTGAGAACTAAGACTCTGTAGTGAGATGCTTCCATCAAGTCACTAGTTTTTGGGAACATTAACAACAGGGTAGAAAATTCCCAGCAAAGCAGCCTGGATGCAAAAAATGAAAGCAGACAATCAAAAGTCTAAGTTCCAGCATGCCTACCTCAGCTCCCTAACAAATCCACACTTTTGTTTTCATCAGCAGGAAGATTGTTCTTGTTCTAATGTTTCAAGATGTTCAACAAAGAGAGCACTTACTGCAAACAAAACACAGCCTTAAGAAGCCTACACTGCAGTTTACAGCTACCTTTTCTAAGAAATGAAAGGGACAAAAATACCTGCAGATACAGTCACATGAAGCTCCATCTAGATTCATGTTCTAAGTTTTTGTATAAAATGACAGATAAACCTTGGGGTGACAAGGACAGCTAATGTTTCCTGCAAGTTGGACAGGCACCCAACTCCAGCAAACCACCCACACGACATAGCTGAGCAGAGACTGGTATCTAAGTCTGGGGAGGGGTGTATGTATTTCTAGTGCAGAAGAGAACTGGAGAGGGAGACTCGGTCATTATTTAGCCAGCTGAGCACACTCTTCCTTCAAACACTTGGAAAGAGAATTGCTGGCAGAATGAGAGACATCTCAGGGCTCTGTGTGACCTCCAGATTCACATATGGATTGACTCGTCCTGGGCTTGGAACATTAATTGTCACTGAATTAGGAGAAGGCTGCAAAGTACAATGCATTACCTAAGTGAAAAGACTGGTGCCTTACTTGCAGGAAGAGCAATAGCTTGGTTCACAATATGCTGAAGAAATATGACCAGAGGGTAGTGCCCAGATTCTCATAGTATTCCCACAATACAGTTATTTCCAGTTTTCCATTGTGTTAAACATGCTCATAGGGCTCCAGGGCAGCTCAGTTTGCTCTGAAAAAGGTATTGCAGACCTTCCTAAAGCCAAAACACCCCGAGAAAAGTTAGCCAGCCATGTCATGTCAGCTCCCTGATGCTAAACCTCATTGCTATAATGATGCCTTGTCTGTCCCTGCAAGCAGCTGCCACTGTCTCAGAAGCTGCCATCACAAGTGGGAGAAGCACTCAGAAGAACTTCTACAGCTTTCACAGAGGACCCAAACCCAGTATTTTCTGAGTAATCAGGAAGCCCTAGAGTATGATTTCAACAGCATTCTCTGTGTGTTTTTACATCCAACTCAAAAACAAATGCAGTCTGCAGAATTACAGCTGCTGAGGGAAATACACTTGGGAAACCACCACAAGATTTGTGCACAAATAAGCCTTCCACACGACATTTCATCAGTGGGGTTCTGCACACAGTGACACTTAGTGGCAAAGTTTCCAACTAGGAGGCAAAGGCATATGACAGGAGTCACTGGAAACAATGTTATTAGGTGACAGTCTGCAAATTACCACCTTCTTCAATTGTTGAGATTAGAACAGCAGATTTTCCATACTTATCCATTTTACTCCCAGAGGTCATCCTAACTACAACCTGTTTTCATGGAAGAGCAAAGCTTGCTAGTTTAAACTAACATTGATACAACCGTGACACACCAGTTAATATTAATACAAGCGATGCTTGCTGGGTCGCATCAGCTTATTCCATAAATCCTATGAACCGTTAGACAATGCTCCACAATTTACCAGTTTCTTGTCTGGGAGGCCAGAATACACTTTTCCTCTTAGAAATTCTTGCTGTGAAGCAGTTATTGGTGGAGAACATAAATCCACAGATCAGAAAAAGTGAAAGAGGAACTCCTCCAAACAGGTGCTCAGGTGAAAGCAAACACAGGGCTGTGAATTAATCCTTCCGCAGGCCTACACCCCTGCCAGCTATGAGGCAGATGCTGCTGCTCAAACAGCATGTGCTGCCAGCAATACTTAGCTCCCCAGGAGCTTATTTGTGCCTTAACTGAGCCGTGGGGGAATCCAAGGGCCCTCTGACTAAGGCAGTGGAACTGATTTATAGCCTCTGGCACTTGGCTGATGAACCACCTTTCCCAGTTCCATCTCTCCGGACATCCATCCTCCCAGCTTGCTGTGTTTTGAGTGGCACATCTTGGTTCCCTGAGCAATCCCACTGCCTGCCCCAGAACTCCCATGAAGACAGGAAGAGTGACACACATCAGGGATGCCACCCTCTCCACTATTAAAAGGTTTGCCTTTGAGGTCCCCACTGTGGACAATAAATTTCTACATATTGTCTTAACATCCAAATGTCAAGTGTCACAGAACCAAGAAAACTGATCTTCCAGCTGAGTGGAGCTCTGTTCAGATGTGGCACCTTTTGGCTCAGCAGCATTTACTCTCCTGCTCTGGGAGGGATGGAGACCACAAAGCTCCATTTGTTTCCCGCTCTGAAATCAGAGCGATGACCCAATTTGTCACTTTTGGGAAACAGCTGCAGCCCCAGCCAGAGGATCCAGAAAAGGACAGCAGAAAAACATCATCTGTAACAGCGGGATACTACCAGAGAGAAGGAAGAGTAGCAGCCTCTAAAGGCAGGAGTTTTACTCTAAAGAAGCCCCAGAATGAGCAGGGCTGGCAGTCACTGCAGTCTGCCCCCTTTTGTGAGAGGAAAATGTGACTCCAGGAGTGGTTGCTCACAGCCACACCGCTGTCTGTAGCTGGCACAGCAGGTTGTAGCCTGTCTGCTTTTAAGACTCCTGAGCAGAGGGATGACTGAGTGTAAGGAAGCTTAGGGTGGAGCTCAGGACTAGAGCAACAAAGCATAGTGCTATAAATCCAGCTTTACAGAGGATGACCAAAAAAGTTTGCACGGTATGTATATGCATTATGGCAACAGCCAACACCTATTGTTCCTGTTTCACACAGGATTAAAAAGCCTTCTCAATCTGAAGTTTTACAAAATGCAAATTGAATTGTGCATTCACGCAAGCCAGACGTTGACAGCTTCTGCTTTAATCACAGATGTGCAGAGTTGCAATTTAATCTTTATAAATGCAGACTGTTTTGATCATTCTGTTGCAATCCTCTGTGGAGCTTTCCCTGCCCTATACAGGCGCTTAACAGTGACGGGAATCCGTAACAGTGCTCTGCACTTCCACAGCAGCCTTCCCTGGCAGATCACACAGCACTTCAAATGCTGCCTGGCTCCCCAAGGGCTCCCCACCGGCTTCCCTCACTCGGGAGGACACAAGGCTCAAGATTTGCTCAAAGCAGCACAGTGACAGCAGGAAGGAGTTCAGACCCCACCCTGCAGCCCCTTCCTCTGGCTACCCACAGCCCCTTTTCTAGGTTTAGAAGCAATAAAGAGCAAATATGTGCAGAAGAAGCACATATAAAGCAAATCTGCCAGGCATCTGTGCAAAGTGTTTTGTGAAACAAACTCACTGGTGAACAGGACAAGCACTGGAACTAAAGCAACGTCAGCCTGTCTCCACAATGTGGACTGGGAGCTTATTACAAAGTTGAACCTATGGTTCTTGCTCAGCACACTCCCAGCTGTGAATCAGGTTGGGCTCATAACTCACACCACTGAGTGTAGCTTCTGTAGCCCCAACATAGAAACTTATCTACTTCCAGGAGACTTTACTCAGTGGCAGCCAGCAGTGAGTAGCAGCTCCCCAAGGCAGCTCTTCCAAGCTAAGTCCCCAGCACTGAGTGGTCACCTGTACTACTGTAGTCTTCGGGCCCTTATCAGTCCCTATGGTAGTGGCAAAGCCAGGCAAGGATGTGAAAACAGCCATAAGAACTGAAGGCAAGCCTTGCTTTCAGGTTTAATGGACTTATTTTGTTCCTAGTTTGTACTTCACGGCAATCCCTCATCTGCCCAAGAGGGCAGCTCACAAAAGTGGTGGAAGCAAGACATGCCTCAGCATCTGCAGTGCACAAAGGGTGGAAAGACTGCTCTGCTCCAGGAGCAGCCAAGGTGTTTCGGGGTCATGCTGCCTCTGAGGGACAGAGCAGCTAAAAGTGCCACCAACAGTACAAGGCAGGATGCTGGGGCACCTTGGTGTTGAGCCTGAAGGAAGGGAATGGAAGGGTTTCTCCAATTTCTTATTGGAGTGGGGTTGCATCTCTCCAGTAGCAGCTTTTTTTTAAAAATCAAAGTCCTTCTTTTGTCTCTCTGATGGCCTACCACAGTCGTCCCCCCTCCTCCACTGACGCACAGTTTACTGCATTCTGCATGTTAATAAAAGGCACTACACAGCACAAAGTCACTGCTCCAAAGCTCACCTCCAGCTTCAAATCTCCTTGCTGCAAAGCTGATCAGACCTTGGAGCCTGTTCAGACCCATTCAGTCTGGCACACTGCATAAAACAGTCTGAGATGTTAGTAAATTGCAGGTATATTTCTCTGATAAACCAAAAAACAGAAAGAAAAAACACAGGAAGATAGCTAAACCAGAGAAAACTCCCATCAGCTAAGCAAACCAGCAATTTGCCAGTTCCAGAAGACTTTTTATACAGATCCTTTCCAATTTCACCCGGTGCAGCTTTGCTCTTTCTATTTAAACGATAAAATCTGTTTCAAGCCATTAGTCATGAGTAGGTGTCTGTAATGAGACCATGAAAGCTAACATCCCTGCCTCATTTGCAAAGACATGATGACTTTAAATTAAGGCCTTGCCTTGGTGATCCCTCCTTAGCTGGAGTTTCACGTTCCCACTACTGTGTGCAACACAACACTAGCAGGCTTGAGACTTTCTACCCCAAAGCTCACTGCATTTCAGAAGTGAAGCACCATTATGCCAAGACCAATATAAAGTGTTTCTCAAGCCCTCACGACAAGTTATATTAATGTAAGAGATTAGGGGGATTTACTGTGGTAGTACCTAGCACTGACAGTACTCAGCATTTAAAAAATATCAAACGCAGACATTGCCAAGAGGCTTTTAACACACTGCCAGCAGTGCTAAAAAAAGACAAAGCATTTGGTATCTGCCAGTGGTTTTGCTACTAGTTATGGAAACCAGAACAAGCTGAATAAACCCTGACATCAATGGCTTGGAATTAAAACACTTCAAGGCCCCTAAAACCAACTACATCCTTTTGTGTCTTTCTGTGCAAGTCACTTGTGGAACCTCCTTGAGCAGCACTGCAGGTTAGTCCCTCAGAGCCTTACCAGGTAACAGAAGGCCATGTGGATTGGGGTGGCAAGGAGGAGCATTCAACAGTTGAGGTATGACCTCAATGAAAGAGAAATGATCAGGCCTTTGAGATGGCCTGATCAAACTGGATTGGAGCTACTGGCAGTGCTGGGTTAGTGGCTGGACGAGATGATCTTAAAGGTCTTTTCCAACCTAAAACAATTCTATGATTCTACCTGAGTTACAAAGGTACTACAGTGTGAAACAACCCAAGTATTACACTAATTTGTCTCAATTTTAGAAGTGATACAGTTGTCCCGTTTTTCCATCACAATCTGTTCTGGCTCCCAGCACTTTCCATCTGCAATTACCAGACATAAAACAGGTGTTCACAGCAGTCTCACACTGAACTTTACCTCCATTTTGGAGGTGGCATAATGTCCCCACTGTGGCTGGGAAGAAAGAGGGGCTTCTATTAAAAAAAGCAGAGAGATGTTCCTGACTAACAAGCATTATCAGTCCTGCGTGTCTGTCATCGCAATTTTAAGACCCTTAGAGAGGAAATGGTGGAAAGAAAAAGTGCCAAAGAGAAAATGAGACCTTAGTGAGCAATTTTCTAACTGGCACAAGACTTGATTGGCATGCAAGGCATCACAACACATTCCTGCTCAGAGAAGGTTCAACCAAAACTGCTGGGTTCCTCTCACTTGAGCCTCTCTTGAAAGCTGTACTACATTGCTATCAGGCAGAGAGCTGCCTTCCTACAAACAGCTGCTCTTTCACATCCAGAAAAGGCAGATGTGAGACCCCACCTAGACCATTCATGCTGTGTTTTCTTTCTGTTTGTCTGCATTCGCTCTTCCAAAGCAACTCTTGTGTTGCTGTTTCCTCACTGCCTTGACCCTGTTCTCTACAACTGCTTATGCTAGAAAATATTTTGGGAGCTTCTCAGATCAGATGTGGCACCGAGAAAGTCTACTGCCTCCAACATATTAAGTACAAGGCAGTCCAGTCATCTGGAAAGTACAAATAAGCCTATGAATTCATTTCATAAAAGGCTATTTTGGCCTTTGACTCAAGAATGTACCAAAACCTCTTTGAAGACATGGGAATAATCACTTGTATGGAAGAGCTGAAATTACATTGGCAGTTAATGGCCAACCCCATCTTTCTGACTGTGCAGCATCTTTCAGTCTCTTAAAGGATGTGCAGGGAGGAGCCAAATGTGTTGAGAGAGAGAATACCACAAAACAACAAATTAACACTGAAGTCAGGTTTAACAAACTAGCAAGTGAGGAAAGATGCCAATAATGGGCCAAGACATTCCCTGCTTCGTGGTGAGGAACTACACCAAGGTCAAAACAGCTAATGACTAGGATGGATTCTGAGTTTGCCTTGACAAGGAAATGCTTTGCAGAAACACACTGAGGATCCCATGGTGTTTATAGACTGAAGTGGCTCATCACTTGCTTGCCCCTGGCAGTCTCCCACTCTTTGCTGGAGAGAGTATGGGATGGAAAAGGTCTCTTCCCAGTACTTCTGATCAGAACATTGGATAAACCCCTTAACAGTGGATAAACCCCACAACAGTCAGCAAAGCAGTACCATGAAGTCTTACAAATATACCTGCCTAGACCAGAAAACAGTATAATTCAGACTATGGTTCCTGGAAATCTCCAGGGCTGAGAACATACAGTGGCATTAACAGCCAATGCTTAAAACAACCCCATGCCCATTATTTTCAAGGGCCTACAAATCCCCCCAGCATGTAATATTGTTAAAATTAGTGTTTGTAAATAAAAAAGGAGAAAGCACTGAAATAACAGACTTAGAACAGTAATAAATGGACATTAGTGATTAACAAGGTAATAAAGGCTTCAATAGGATTAGGAAAAAAAGAAGAGCAAAATCTCTTTCAGCTGATTACTTAGCTACTTTTAAGGATATTAAAATATAAAAAGAAATAAATAAAAATAATAATCTAACACACAAACAGGGTGTCACAACTTAGCTTCAAGTGAATTTGAAACAAATCAGAGCAGCTGGAAACTCCCCTTCAGACAAAGCTATGTCAAAGCCATGCCTGTCTGATTAACAGGAGGTTCTCAGATACCACAGAGGAGTGTAAGCAGCCACATGAGAATCTGGCCAAAGACTGGTGTCTGAGAAGGAAATCTTAATTAAAATAAAAGTTGAATCCTTAAAATTGTAAAAACAAATGTTTTCATTGAAGAAATACCAGCCTCCTGAAACTATTTGGAATAACTCAAAGGAGAAAACGACCTGTCCCAAATGTAGTATCTGTGTGTGGACACACAAGCTAAATGTCAGCATTAAATATTTCAATGTAGTACACTTCAAAAGACAGGGCTATAAAGGATGGTGGATTCTGTGTAGAAAATATTTAAGGAGAGCAGAGAAATAGGTAATTAAGTGAACACACAAGTTAAAACAAAAGATACAGCTGGAAGGAAAAACAAAAAAGGAAAGAGACTGCAGCAACCAAAAGGCAAGCTTGATCCCTCCCCTTCCCACATACATGCTCAGCAGCTCACACAATGAAAACAGTAAATTCTGTTAGTCCACAAAAGCCAGACCCTGGGCTTGATCTGGTATCTCTCATGTACTTACAGCTACTGACAAAGGGGAAACCACAGTCCAACACACAGACCTGAGCTCACTGGCATAACTGAAAGGGGAGGCAAGAAGTCCCCATCCCTCTCCTCTCTGTGCAGTAAATTGCAGAGTGCTGATTAAACACCCTGAGACCACACACTCCCCAACCACAGTGACATCTCCCTTATTTCTCTGCAGTTCATCCGGGGCTATTATTGCTTTATTTTGTTTGATGTTCTCCCTATGTTGAGAGAAAGCATGAAGGGAGAAAAGAAAAAAGAGAAATCTGTCTGTCTTTCAACTTCCTAATCATCTTCCTCAAAACGCTTCATGCATCAGCACTGATTTCATTATCTGCCTGCTGCTAGGGATTTTATTTAAAGAATAACACACAAGGAAGAAAGGATTTAACCTGACCTCCCTGAACTGCTGGGGGATGAATACTACACAGAACTGACAGTGAAAAGCTCATTTCCTTTCTCAGACTAACTCAAAGACTATGCAAAATTCCCCTCTATCCAAGCCTCCCATTTTAAATTGGGCTATCAAAGGCTTTTCTTTTTTAGAGGCCTGGGTTGATGTAATCAGTGTATCATCAATGAATGAGGATTGATAACACAAACCATCACAAAGCATAGCTGTGGATACAGTAACTCTCAGAGGCAGAACAATAAGGAAAATCGAGTAAATTAAAACCAATGTTCTTCTCTCCAACTATACCAAAAAGATAATAAAAAGCAGTAGGGGCCACCTTTTTTCCCCCACTGCATCAGTACAGCATTCATCCCACATCTTTGGGATGTTACATATTACAGATCAAGTAGGTTAATAAATGAAAGGGTTAGTGGGAAACATGGAAGGGTATAATCAAAAAATAGCAAAAATATCCTGGACAGAAAGACAAATGAATTGCAGAGCAGGATACAGTCAGGACCTTTTAGCAAGCACAAGCATGGGATCCCATCCTGTGGAAGGCACAACCCAAGGTGACTTAAATGAGGTCTATCCCTAGAATGCATAAACAATTTCTTCTCCAGAAGGTCCAGAGTTGTTGATGCAGCTGTGTCTGGGATGATTCCCCAAGCTCACATGGCAGCTCTGCATTTTGTCCACCACATGCTCCTGCAGAGTCATTTATCTCTCCAAGAGTGATTAATGTATAATTCCGATATTTTATTTTGGGAAATAGGCCATCTCTTCCATTCCTGAGACCACTCACAGTAGCCTATTTTCAAAAAGCCACATTTACAAATTTATGCAATACAAGCAGAACATGAAGTGAGCAAACCAGGCCAAATTAAGGAAGGGAAACCTAACCCTATCACCCTCTTTATTAAAAACCTCTGCTTTTTAAAATCTAATCCAACTGAATTCAATTATCCTAGAAAATTTTTACCAACTGTTGCCAGAGTTCTGAGTCCCCAATATTACCAAAAGAAAAAACCAAACTGTGTTCAACAGTTCTCTGATAACTACATTTGCTGCCAGAAACTTCCTGTCCCATTCTAAACAACAGCATCCTCACAGTCTCCAAACACACTTGCTGACAATGCTGCGTATTTTCCTTGGTCATACCTGTCCTTCTACATTTTTGGGACCAAAATCTCTGTATATGGCATTAAAATTGGCTAAAGCAATTCTTGCTTTTCTTTCTCTCACCCGCATCTGAACAAGGAACACGAGAACCCCATTTGCATCTCTCTTACTGCTGCCACATCATCAGTCCCAGTGAGCACAAGGTACTCCTCAATACCTATATTCCAGAGGTCAACATGACAAAAAGCCACGGCATGCCTGGCTTACCTGATCCTCGGAGAGCTGCGATATGTGATTCACTGCAGCGTAAGACTCTATCTTCGGGTTGAAGTGATTGATGATGGCTCTGAAACAAAGGAGGGAAATCTTCAGAGGTCTCAGGAACAACTCAGAGATGCAGCAGAAATTCCCTGCCAGTCTCAGCAGGTACACATGGAGGCAGTCCTGCAAGAAAGTCCTCCCTCACCACACAGTACTGCTTGCCTTGCCAAAGGCATGCTCCCTGCTGAGGCTGATACAGATCCTGACACAAGCTTGTTGGAAAGTGCAAGAACAGGTACTGTCCTACACGAGTATATTTACCCCAGCAGATACTGGAGTGTGCTTGCTGCCCTGGCAGGGGGAATTGCCGGGAACAAGCTGCAAATTGCTCTGTGTTCCAGCAGAGAGACAGCAAACCTGGCCATCACTGCCCCATCCTTCTCAGGAACTGCAGTTCTTCATCCCTTCCAAAATCAGGGTTGCCTGACATTTTGCTCTGTGGAACTTTATTGCCTGACATATTGCTTTGGATTTTCACTCTGTTTAAAATGTTGTAGCTAGCTCTTACTTGTAAGCATTCATCACTACAACCACTACATTTTGAATTCTTACCATAATGACTTCAGTCCTCATCCCCAGTTTAGATCGTTACAGATGACTTATGTCAGTGTCCCAACCACAGCAGCAAATACTGGTCACTCCTGCTCCTTTGCCTCATTTTTCTCACTGCCTGCACCAATCTGCACCATTCCCTTTCCCTTCTAGGTGGATCTAGAAACAGATGTGAGAAATCTAAAACTGAAAGTAAAATAACAATTGAGGAAAAAACCCCACTGAACTGCAGCTGGAACATTTCATCAGCCTTCCCTCTGCCAGGTGCTGCTGAGAAGATAAATGGCAGGACAGTAAAGACTCCCTGCGACAGAGTTTGCAACTGCTCTAGTTGGGATATTACTCATGAGACCCACTGCTGAGGTAAATATTCATCATGGGAACAGGCCATGTCAGTGCTCGGCACAGATGAGTTCTGACTGTGCCTGGAGAACACTTGCTCAGCCAGATTACACTGCAGCAGCAGTCAGGGCTTCCACTCTCATATTCATCAGCATGAAAATTCACTCCGGTTCTCTCTGTTGTACTCTAATGGGTTTCCTCCTCCCCACATCTCCCCCTGCAGAAGGACTTTCAGCTGCTTTCTCCAGACCTCATCACAGCTAAGAGCTTCTGCCCCAGTCTAGGAATACATGATATTCAGTGGTGCCAATCAGAACCAGTGGATAAAAACCTGCGTAGAAGCATCCTTACTTCTTTAAATACACAAACAGTGTGGAAGGTGTAGGGAGTAGGAGCAGAAAAAGAAAACAACCCAAAAAAACCCCAACCCAAACAGAATCTGCAATTCATAGGCTCACAGAATTGTTTCAGTTGTAGGGGGAGCTTTAGAGCTCATCTAGTACAACTCCCCTGCAATAAGCAAACCCATCTTCAACAAGATCAGGTTGCTCAGAGCCCCATCCAACCTGACCTTGAATGTCTCGAGGGATGGGTCATCCACCACCTCTCTGGGCAACCAGTTCCAATGCCTCACCACCCCCATTGTTTAAAACTTATTTTTCATATATAATCTATATCAACTCTCCTAGTTAAAACCATTATTCCTTGTCCCGTTGCAACAAGCTCTGTTAAAATGTTTTTCCTCAGCCTTCTTTGAAGTCCCTTTTAAGTACTGAAATGCCACAATAAGGTCTACCCACAGCCTTCTCTTCTTCAGCTCTCTCAGCATGTCTTCAGGGAAGGGTTCATCCCTCTTAACACTTTCATGGCCTCCCCTGCACTGGCTCCAACATGTCCGTGTCTTTTCTGTGCTGAGGACACACAGAGATGGACACTGCACCCCGGATGTAGTCTCAGAGAGCAGAGCAGAGGGACAGAATAGTCTCCCTCACCCTCCTGGCTGTGCTACGTTCACTGCAACACTGCCAGCCACACCTCATCAACACACCAGGTGCCAGTCAGCACACAGGGCCAGTCTCTCCTGCAGCTGCTCCTATAGCATCCGTACACACTTGGCACAGAGGAACTTCTGCCTTCTCACCAGCCTTGACAGCTACATCCAGAAAACAAATTCAGCAGTGCCTCTACCAGGCTTCTCACAACCCCCTTCCCTCTGGAGAAGGACAAACAGACAGGTAGAGATGTGCCCAGACTCTTCCCACTTCAGTGTGACCAGAGAAGCAGCTCCTGTGAGTCACAATCACACTGTCCATTGCCCAGCCTCTCCAACACTCTGGCTTTCAAGTTGCATGTTTCATGCCTGGCTGCAGTCATATTTATACTCCTACAGGACCCACTACAAGTTATTGAAAGAAAATGGAACACAGACTTGCAACAACTTAACTTCTGGCTTGACAGAAGGCTTGGCAGCTCAGAGGAGTTCAGAGCACTCACGTGGTTACAACATTTACCAGGGAACAGATTTAGCATTCATTTGTACCCACTGCTGTGAAGCACTTCAACATGGGCCGCCCGCTCAGAAGTCCCTGCTTGGATCTGAGCTAGTGGAGCAGCACCTGCAATCACAGCTGGGATTCACCCAGTGAAAGTAAAACCAGCAACCAGCTGCCACTGCAGTAAGAATCAACAGACATGAAGGAAGGAAAAGAATTCAAGTCCCCTTCCTCATTTCCTTAAAGGTGAATGGACAACTCCTCAGTGACTAGATGAAGTTCAGTTGTTTAATCTGTTTTAACTATGAAGAATTCCTCTCCAACCTGACTATCTGCAGAGCTGTTTCCTTGAACTCACAGGCAGCCTGGTGCAGAGAAGCATGAAGAGTTTGGATTCAATCCTGGCTCCGTGTAGCCAGGTTCTTATTGCCCAACATACCCACCAGGGCCAGGCTTTGCACATGGTGCAGCTCCTTCCCACTCATCTGCTATGTGAAATTCCATTGCTATCCATCCCAAACAGCATCTTTCTGCATCAGCTACTCTCATACACCTCTGCTATTCTTCCGTCTCTCAAAACATATCTTGTCCCTGGGGCATGTTTTTAGCAACTGGCCTCCTGGGATATTCACTGATTAACAGCTGGAATTCACTTTGCAGAGATGCCTCTTCACGGGCATTTGATCCCGGAGACAACAGGAGACCAGAGCTTTGAAACAGTCTCCCCATTATGGACAAGACACCAGTGGTTCTGCCACCATTAGTTCCCACAGCAGCGCATAACAGCTGATCCTTGGCAATGATTTATTTTTACACTGTGATTGCCTCAATTACTGCCACACCAGCCAGTAGCTTTGGGGAGGGGGAAGGGAGCAGTTAATGCACTTACAAAAGATTTGTGATGATGTGTTCTACCGAGATCTTCATATTGATCAAGGGGGGAAAAAAAAGAAAACCCTTGTGTTTGGTATTCATGAAGCATGAACCATCTTCAACACATTTGTAAAGCAAGGAAATGGTGAAGTATCAACTGAAAGACAAAATGCTGCAGTTCCCACACAGCCTTCCACAGTACGTGCACTTAGATGTTTCCACACAGCCAAGTCCCTCAGTGGGGCTGGCTGTCATTTGTCATACAAACTCTTGTACTTGTGGGACACAATTCTCCGGGGACTGAGAGACGTCACTTCAGCAGCACTGCCTCCTCTGACAGATCCATAGTTCAGCAGTGAACTGACAAGAGGAGACTGTCACAGGACGAAGGAAGGATGCTGAATAAGCAGAAGGCTCAGCAATTAAAAAACTGGCTCCCAGTGTCTTGTCTTGAGGTTAATGCTTAGTGCTCTAAGGCAGATCACAAGCCATCTCCACATTCTTTATTCCTCAATCTCCTGGGGAGAGATCTTGATCTCCCAGTAAATACACGAGCCATACCAGTGGTCTCCAAAAAACACACATCTCACATCACTTCTTCATGCAGTTCGTCAAGCTACCTACGCACCATGATGCCAGAAGCATGGAGAGACACATATAAATGAACCTGCATATTTCTCAGGATGAACAACCTAGGACACTTGCATTTATGTATGTTTGCATTTATTGCATATTTATTGCATTCATTTAATTCTTCATGAAGAAGGGAATGATTGCAGGAAAAATCACCCTGATTTAGAAACCTTCAAGTGCAGATGGATTATTTATTTGTACTAGCTGTATTAATCATATTATTAGACAGTAAAAGTGGGTCCCACTGTTACAGGTATTGTACCAAGTCAGAGTGGTGGAAAGCCTCTGTCCCAGGGGCTAAGGATCTCAAATACAAGAGAACAGGGAAAGCACAAAAAAGTGCATTGGCAACAAAATCCGTAACAGTGCTGCTACTCACCGAGCGTCATGAAAGACTTCAGTTTGAGATAAACCATGGATAGAAAAAACACAGAAAGAATACTGAAGGAAGAACCAGAGAGATAGGGAAAAGGAGACTGAAGGGCAGATAGGATCAACAAAAACAGAGGTGAAAAAACTGCAGAATTGCAGAGGATTAGAGAAACAGCAACTGATCCCAGAGCAGTCTGTCCTCTGCAAACTGCAAAGCTCCAGCTGGTGGACAGTTTCTGCTTTGGCTATTCTTGAGGCTGCAAAAGTTGGCCAGTCCCGAAGTGACTGTTACTTGCCCTTTCTCCCTCAAAAACACATATGCTGGAAGGTTTAAGAAGCGGAAGAATCTCCATGTGGGCCCTACTGGCTTTTTTGTTCCCCAGATAGGGACATCCCACTGTGGCTCTCACCTAGAGCTATGGTGAGAGAAGGAATCCCTATAGGTAAGCTGCATTCCCCTCCCCTTACTGTGTTCACCGCAACAGGACTTGCTTCTGCAGTGGCTGCAATAGCTCTCCAGACAGTAACATTTAAAAACCTGGGTTTGTCTTTAAAAACTGCCTAGAGTTACTCCTTGATAAACAGAAACAACCAGTGCTGCCCTGCAGAGGGGCCCAGAGTAAAACAACTTCTGAAGACACAAAGTCTGCTGACAGGAAAGGGCTCCTATGAAAACCAATATGGCATGTATGGAAAGAAAAGGTTTAATTAATTCCTCAACTCAATTTGCCACTAGTTGTAACACTAGATGTGAGAAGTGAAATGCACCAGCAACACAAAGGTACTGGTCCCACAATTCACAGGATCTTCCAGCCCAGGTGACCCACCAGGGCAAGGAAGGTACCTCGCCCTCCTTAACCTCACAGTGAGCTGGTCTGGGTCCAATGTGCAGGGAAAGCAAAATCACTATGTTCAGGCAGGCAGCATTTCTTCAGCACGTTTTCTCTGACCTCCAGACTCTCCCCATCAAGTTATTGCAGATGAGCTGTCTAATACCCACTCTTGCCTGACAGCAGCTACATTTCCAGAGTCCCATAAGACAACACTGTCCTCTTGTCCTGCGCAGCAAAATGAAGCACTGTGGAGGTGCTGAAAGTAGGCTACGGGAAGAACAGAAAGGCTGCAAAGCTTATTATAGAGATGGGAATGCTGAGCCATCATTCCCTGCATGAACCTGGCCTTTGCACTTACTTCACAGGTCCAGCATGCAGTGCCTGACACAAAGTATTCTTGTGGATTCCCAAACATTTTTTGTACAATAAAAGCAACACCACAAGTTCACTTCTTCCTACATTCTGTTAGAGTGGAGCAGAAAAGCAGCAGCTCTTGGCTGGTATTTACCCCTTCACAGGAAATCAAGGGTGACTTTATACTCACTGCAGACATTCATGTTCTCATCTGCTTGTGCCAGCACAGTGAACAGGGCAGCAGGGAATGCATCTCAGTCTTCACTGAGTGAAACTGAATGCACAGCAAAGGCAGCCAGTTCACTTGCCCTCTGCAATAAAAACTGGCACTATCTGAGATGGACAAATACTCCAGCACGTACTAAGCATCATCCATGATGAAGGCTAGGAATAGTCAAGCAGGAAAGGGCATAGCTGTCTTTCATCACACTTCATAAAGCTGCTTTACCACAAAAAGGAGGCCTGAGATAAAGTAGTTATTGTTCAGGAACAGGAATCAGTAAGTAACCAGTTTCTCTGTGATTTGCTACAGCACTTCCCTCTCCGTCTCATACACCTTAGTTTCTCCTTTATGAAATGGAAATAAGAGCAATCATTTCCACAAAGTGTTTTAAATCAACAACGTGGTAAGAGCTCAGTGTTCTACCATGTGGTATGTTAGAAACTGCTCAAGCACAAGGCAGCAAGCAAATTACACACAATACAGAGACCAAAATGAATACAAACCCTCTATCATTTTCTCCCATACAAGCCATCACAACCATGGTTGCTGGAGACTCGTGTAAAGCTTCCGCTTCCAAGCCAATCTTCCTGCAGCAAGCTGTGTCTCAGCAAGTGCTGTTTGGGGCAAGGATCCTGCTGACACTGCTCTCATAGTCACTCCCAGCACTCCAGACAATAAAACCCCATCTGTTCCATGCCTCCAACAATTAGATTGAGTTGCTCCATATGTACAACCCCACCTGGCAGGAGGTGAGAAGGTTTATATTATTTTAACACACATCCATGAAGCATTGCTGTAAAGTACGCATACCTACCATACCTAAGCTGTCTTCACCAATTAAAAACAATCAAACTCCCTGGAACTCTGCACCAAATTCTTCCTTCTATTGTGGTTTAACTCCAGTTTGTTAAATTTCTTTTGCTCCTACAATTTAATGAGTACTGACATTAAGCTGAAAGTCCACAACTCACAGTGGGATGCATCTTCCAGGCACAATAATAAACTGCAGGGAAGAATCCAAGACAAAAGGATATTTTAGTCAAAAGCACTTGCTTTACAGCTCACTGAAAATACTCGAGTCAGCACTGCAGCAATTTCACAGGAGAAGCAACTGCTACACCTGTTCAATTCTGCCATCCTGAAACCTATTGATCGCGATGACAGGCTCCATGGCAGAGGGAGACACATGGTCTATTTATTTAATAAGGAGGGGACAAAAGAGTGCACACACAGCAACTGAGCTTCTCACTTTTCTCGGCATGGTTTTATCAAGCTCCATTCTGCAAGGGCAGAAGCAGAGGATGTGTTCTCTGAACTACCAGGCAGCTACGCAGTGCATCTTGACGCTTCGCTGTTTGCTGGATATTAACCTGGTATCACCACAGCTTGCAGGACATGCTGATTTTCTCTTTGTATGGTCCATGTCTATAAATCTAAGTCAAGCAAATAAAAACCTCACTTAACTTCTATTTGTCTTCTTAACTAAGGAAGTCCTCGTGGGTGAGCAGTTAACTCATCTTCTGGAACAGCTGCACAACCTCACTTGAGACTACAACTCAGGGAATTTATCCACTCACCTATTTTCATGCAGCTGGTGCATCACTGGAAACTAATCTGGAAGTATTTCTGTTCCCTTTTCTCAATAAGTAAGCATCAGAATTCTTAAGTATCTGTAACCAGTGGCACTGATAGTTTAAGTGGTATGAATGATAAAGTAAAAAATATTACCTAGGAACTGAGAGTGAAAATATCTATTGAAGCACAGGGCACCAGCCTGATCTGTGCTCCTGCTCATCTCCCAATCTGTAATTGACTCTTCTACAGCAAAGCTACCACTTGGTAACGAATACATTTCTCATCTCAAACATGGTACTTATGAGAGATCAAATGACATATTTTATGGCACATTTCATTGCTCTAAACCAGCCAGCTACTAGTGGTGAGAGTGTGGCAAGAGTTTACTTTTACCAAAGTAAAAACATTAAAAAGCCAACCCTTCATTATACCTCAATTCCAGAGAGCAGCAGCTAACTATACCTGCTCACCTCTAACTACAAACAGAGCTGGAGCTGTGTGATGGAATAGAGAAACATCACAGATAGGAAGCCTGCCCTCTGGACTTGGGCTGCCAGTACTGAAACCTGCAGCTCAGTCTAGCATGTCCAAGGTGTGAGAGCCAACCATGATATACGTCAGCATACGGGATTTTAGGCACGATGTCTATGCTTCTTCCACATCTGTGTTACCAATTCTGAAGATTCAGCCAACTTTTCAAATGAGAAGTCCTTCTTTGAAACTTCCTTAATATATGCTTTTAAAAAGCACCTACTGCCCTAGGGCTGTGGTCCTGGCTTAATATCTGCACAGAGCCATAACAAGCAATATTAATAAGGAAGTAAGTTTTTCAGAGCCTTAACAACCTTTACTGCAGCACCTATTGCCCAGTTCTCATACCTCTTATACATTCCTTTGTCCAAAGTTCTTCAGGTGTACCCAACAAGTACAGTCCACAGGCCACATAGGCTGTGGTTCTTTCAGTATCCAAGCACTCTGTGATGCAAACAGAGTGTCAGTCTATTGCAGCCAGGTGGTGTAGAGCAGTGAAATGGGTTACAGAATACTGCCTTAACACCAAATACAGCCCTTCAGCTACACCAGCTTTCAACTCCCATGTACAAGGCAACCTGCTCTCTAAAACAAACAGTAAGGTATGAAGAAACAATTAATCCAGAAGGTGAAGGGGAAAAAAAAACCACACAAGAAGGAAAAAAAAAGGAAAAAAAGCACATTTGACAGCAGTTTACCATACGTTTGCATGGCCACCTTCTCTGGTTAGGACCCGAAGTAAAGCATTATGGCAAATATTTATTTTCTGCAAGTGCTATAAAGTGGGTCAGCATCTACCCATTGCTTCACAATTCAGGTTACAGGATGCCATCTAAGCCTCCTGAGACACAAGACACATCGCAAAACCTCGAACAGAATCAAAACCTGAAGTTTTAAAAATTACTTTTAGTGTCTTCATTAGTATTTAATCACAGGATGTTTAACTTTGAGGAAAGCCTGGATTACTGGAGGCCGCATCTACCACAGAACACCAGTTCGAAACACATCAAGCGAAGAGTGAAATTTAGAAAGTTTATAAGCCATCCCACTGGGACCTTTTAAAGCTCTCTGAGAAAGGCTCTGAGTAGGCTGCTAGTTTAATTAACTTAGTGAAAACTTGCCATCAACCCTGCATTATCTAGAGTGCACTGGAAATGACTCTTCTTACCTCATTTTGTCAGGTGTGAGCCAGCAGGTATTGCATGAGGCCCTGAACACCCTGTTTGTAGGCTGTGGCAGCAAGACAAACCTCTCTCTTTAGGTCATGGAGCACAACCTTATTTTACTGACTCAGAGTAAAACCTGTGCCTGCAACAGAAGTCCCAGAGGGAAAGGAAGGCACTGAAGCACCAGCATTTGTCTGTGTTGAGTGAGTAAAGGGTTAGAACAATGCAACTGAGTTGTGAAGTAGCTGAATATTCAATTACAGAGAGAGGAGGGGAAGGAACGTTGTCTAAGCAAGAATCAGCTACAGTCAAACCTACGTTGCAAAGGAAATTAAGACGAGTCCCACAACGGTATTTAATTAACTTAATTACACCAAGTGTCAGCTATGGCTGTACCTGCACAGCCAAGTAAATCAGATTTCACAGCATCAGCCTTTGAGATGCCACCAACTACCATGCCAACCCAAACCCATTATTTACAGTCCAATCCTCTGAAAATACAAGATGCTGCAAACCTCACAATGTTTTCTTGTCAGACAGGTGCAAATGAGAATCACATTTGTTGAAAAATGCCTAGTGGAATTCAGGTCCTTCCAAAATCCAGGACCAAGACTAAAGCATGGATTCTGTTGATGCCTCCAGACACAGCCCAAGTGAATATGACATCCTCAGTAAAGATGTCACCACACATCACCTGGGACAAGGTGAAGTTGGTTTTCAACGCCAAGGAAAGCTAGAGCCAAACAGCATTACAGCAGAATGAATGGTACTCTTTTTATGGTATTTATTTCATGTCTGAAAGGCTGGAGGACCTGCAACTGATTAAGATTCTGTTTTCCTGAGACAGGGTGCCTGCTTTATGGATTAGTGGAGAGCTTCATCTTATCTCCACTGCTGTATTGCATACTCATGCACCCATCATCTTCCCCATTTAATTGCCTTAACCTGACCCATCTCCCTGAAAGCCAAGCTCCCTCCATCCCAATATCCACACATCTCACAAATACCTACACTACTGAGATCTACTCTCACTAAGAAGTGATGATCAGAAGCAAGTGATTTATTGAACGAGTTATCGACTGAGTTACTGACAACAAGCATGCACTAAATCCATTGTGACTGCAGAGTAAAATGCCATAGATCAATTCGCCTGTGCCCATACACTCCCAGTTCACCGGACAAAAGGAGGATTTGGGGTCAACTCATCACAGCCCAGAGGACAAGGGACAACTTTTTTTCCATCACCTGCCTCACCAAGGGTTTCCAGAATCACTTCAATGGTGTTGGGGTTTTCCGGGTTTTGCTTTCATTTTAAAAATCCTTATCCTGCAACAAATTTCAGGCAGATGTTGACAAAGCCCATTCAGCTCAATCAGCCATTGAAGTGCAGATCTCTGGGAACAGACTGACACAGAAGAAGAGACATTTATTTCTTTTCAAATCACCCACCATCATCCCTGACATACCTCCACATGCTCACCTCTCCCTCAAAGCTGTGGGTTTGTAATTTAGATATACGCTTTTTTCTGCTCTGTTCTTTGTATGGGTGTTAGTGAAAGCAAGGCCAGTGAAGTGCATTTTCTATTTCAAAAGTGAAGTATGGTTCTCCAATCTTAGAAACAGCAGCTCACCAAACATTTCAAAGTTAAATGCTGATGTTTTCCCATCCATCAAGTCAAACAAAAAGCCCAACTCCTACAGTGTTCTGCTACTGATATGTCTTTCGTGCTTTAGAATTTAAGTGTTTTTCAGTGCTCTTGCAAAAACATAACGCAAAAAAAGGCCACATGATTTTTAATCAGTTACATGTGGCATAACGCAGAGGACCTGCAAGATGTAAGGAAGGAGCCCTGGACTCTTCTCTATGGAAGGAGAGCTAAAGGTTTGCCTCTGCTTTTTCCTTATTGTTGCTAATACACAACTACACACCACAGAGGTACATTAGTTCTAACCAGGGCAGTAGCTTTGGATAGCTCAAGGCAGTTTCTCTGTGAAGCTTAAGCTGCACAATTCTTACACCAACAGCTCTAATTCAACATTCCAGACCTTGGGCTAACCTCTGAGTTGTGCAACACAGTCTGTGTTCTATCCCCTCCTTTCTTTCTCTTTTTGAAACACAAAGCATCCATGTATTCAGTTGCTGCTGAAAAGGTTTGTAGATACTCAGCAATTGAGGAAGACCACACAACTTCCCAATTCAGCAACCACAACTGGCGCCACACAAATAAATGTTATCCATAGTCAAGTGAAAATGCAAGGGGAAAAAAAGCAAACTTGATGAAAAAAGCCACGTGTTGCAGTTATTTGAGAAATAATTAATACCAGAAAGGAAGTCACCACACTTGGTTGCATTCATTTCTCTAAGCTCTGTTTGATTCAGAATTGCTCTAGTGAACAACAAAATCTAAGCATTAAAAGGCTGTTGAAATCCTGACTTGTCGTTTTGCATTGTCAAAAATGCAGTGTTGACTACTTGTCAGCTGTTTGATTTTTCCACACTTCCTTTTAGCTCTTCCATTCAAAGACTGAAGGCAACACTTCCCTGGTGGTCCACCCACTGCAGCAGGCTGATTCCTACTCCTGTCCCACCTAACCACTCTTCTGTCTGCAGGCAAGGGGCCAGAATCTTTTTCCTGGTGTTGCTTGTGAAGCAGCATTAGCAAAATCAGCCCAGCACTAGAAACGTTTGATAGGAGTGCTGTCACACACCACGAAGGGAAAGCTGCCCAATTCAAGCATTTTAGGAAACACGGAGGAACAGGCATATCTTTAAAAAAAGGCATTCAGCACATATACAGGTCACTATTACAAAGTTTTAAACCATCAGTGATTACTGCATGCTTTTGTGATACTGCAGATTCCACCACATTTTGAGAGGAAAAAAATTTGCATGCCTTCTTTCCCTTGGCTAGTATTCCTCCTGAGCATATGCATAATTACTTACTATTGATAGGCACACACTTAGAAATTTCTGACAACTTAACCCAGATCCAACACTGCTCTAGCCTGACTGATACAGCATTTAGTGCCAGGTAAAATCCTGTAAAAATCTTGCTCCAAAAATTCTAGTCAAACTTGCAGCAAAAAATGTGTTAGAGCAACAGAAAGCAATCAGGCTGCTCACTGTTCACCTACCAAACCCTGTTTTCCCTTCACCCACACTGCTC
This sequence comes from Aleadryas rufinucha, assembly GCA_013397815.1. Classification (NCBI taxonomy): domain Eukaryota; kingdom Metazoa; phylum Chordata; class Aves; order Passeriformes; genus Aleadryas; species Aleadryas rufinucha. The sequence continues at coordinate 68,956 of VZTH01007037.1, read as the reverse complement.
TTGCTTAAGACATCCTTCTCCTGACTGTATTTAAAAAGCATTCTTTGCCAGCAGCTCTCCAGCTAATATAAGTTAGCTTGCATGGCAAAATTTTCTCATCTGTTGCAAGACTCCTAAAGGAATTAAATCATGCAAGTCATTAGAGAACTTTGATTATTATTTTAAATAACAGGTCAGATCATTACAGAACCCATTCAGTATCAAAGGGATTAACTGCTGCTTTAACAGCCAGGTGAGTTAGCCCTGGCTGGATGTCAGATGCCCACCAAAGCCACTCTTTCCCCTTCTCAGCTGAACAGGAGAGAGCATATACAATGAAAAGGTTTGGGGTTGACATAAGGACAGCGAGAGATCACTTACCAGTTACCAACATTGGCAAAACAGACTCAGCTTGGGGAAGTTAGTTTAATTCATCGCCAACCAAATCAGAGAAGGGTAATGAGACTCTTCAGACTCTTCCCCTGCTCCAGTGTGGGTCCATCCAATGGGAGACAGTTCTCTGGGAACTTCTCCAACATGAGTCCTTCCCACAGGCTGCAGTTATTCACAAACTGCACCAATGAGGGTGCCTCCACAGGCTGCAGTCCTTCAGGAGCAGACAGCTCCAGCATGGGTCCCTTCTGCAGGACCACGGTTCCTGCCAACAAGCCTGCTCCAGCATGGGCTCCTCTCTCCATGGTGCCATAGGTCCTTCCAGGAGTCTGCTCCAGAGAGAGCTTCCCATGGGGCCACAGCCTCCCCTGGGCTTCCACCTGCTCCAGAATGGGATCCTCCACAAACTGCAGGTGGATCTCTGTTCCACCATGGACCTCCAAAACCTGCAGGAGCACACCTGCCTCACCATGGTCTTCACCACGGCCTGCAGAGGAATCTCAGCTCTGGCACATGAACACCTCCTCCCTCTCCTTCTTCACCAGCCTGGGTGTCTGAGTTGTTCCTCTCTCCAGATGCTGCTGGTGTTGTGCAGCAACTTTTTCTCTTCTTAATTAAGTTATCTCAGAAGCACTACCGCTGTCGCTGATGGGCTCAGCCTTGGCCAGCAGTGGATCCACCTTGGAGCTGGCTGGCACAGGCTCCATGGGACATAGGGGAAGCTTCTGGCAGCTTCTCACAGAAGCCACCCCTGTAGCCCCTTGCCACCAAACCCTTGCCACACAAACCCAATACAACAGCCAGCATGTGCTCGCTGAGCAACTGAGCAAAGTGATATGGGCTGTGGCATTTGATGCTAATGAGCAACAGCGCTTAGCAATTTGCAAGAGCCAAGGCTTGGCAGCGTGCTCAGTATTCAAGAAAGCTAAAACTGCATAAACCTCTTTCTAGAAAAAAAATTAAATGTGGAAAGCAAAAAAGGATATAAACCCAAACAAACAGAACAAAAAACATGAATGCTATCTAAAGGGCAGAACTGTATTTGGATTCACAGACAAGCTGCATAATAATTCAACAAGAAAGGTGAACAAAATTTAGAGGGGGGGGTTTTTTTCCCCCTCTATATTTGTCCTTAACTTGAGTTGATTCAAAACTTTGGACAAAATTCAAGATTTCAGTTCAATTTTGAAATACGAGGTTTCGGATTAAAGTGACAAACCTGCATGTTGAAAACATCCAGCCATTTAAAAAAAATGAGGTGATATTTCAAAACAAGAATTGGTAAATATTGAGAAGTGTTTTGGTTTCAGATGTACACCGGAAAATGATTACATCCAAGTTCTTTCCAAGCAGTCTCTAAAATAGACCCACTGGGTCCAGCACAGAATATTTCCTTGCACACTGCACATATACACAAAACAGACCTACTAAGGATGAATGGTTCACCTCCTTTTCTAGCAGGACTCCTCTTACCACAGAGCAGGATGCTCATCTCAAGATCTACACATCTCTAAGCCTTCAGACACAACATCCCTGCATTCAGAGATGTACAACTGCTCTGTGTACAAGTTGCTGCCAGGGTCCTGGCAGGGGGCCAGAGGTGCTGGTAGCAGGCCCAAGTTTGGGGTGTATTACAGCCTGGGATGCCTGTTCGCTGCTCAGCCTGTTCATCATTCTGCCTTAATAGAAGCCAATATATTTTCCCCAACCTTTACTTTCCATAGTTCTCAGAAAGCCTGAAAAATTAATATTCAGGCAACTTCTAAGGCTTCATTCTGCATAGTGATGAATAGGGAGTGCCAGCAGAGAAACAAAAAACCTCTTGCCTCAATGCCAGCGGCATAGGAGAGCAGGAGTAAACAGAGTGCTTAACCTCCTGAATAGCAATGGCAAACGTGTTTGATTTGGTGCCCCAAAACCCCTCTGCCATTATTCAGCAGGCGGAATCAGGAGGTGGCATGAAAAGAGCAAGGACAGACCTGCAGCCCTTGCAGATTCTCTGCAGTTAGATGCTGGGGCAGCTACTAAAAGCTCCAAAACAGGTTGTCCGGGGCTTTTTTACACCCTCCCTCAGAGCAGCTCTTCATGACCCAGCTATAGATCTGCATGAAGTATTGACTGCTTTTCCTGTTTCCTTTAATGGTTTTTAACATATCATAAATCACACCATCACTTTTAAGTATTTTTAACCATTCCAGGAAAACTGCAGTCAGACAGCTGCTAAAGGTCGAGTTCTCTTCCACCTCTGGCAGGAGCTGGGATTCACCACAACTCACCACGGCACAGTTCAGCACAGCTTCCTTTCTCCTGGTGGTGGGCATCATTAAGATTCAGTTCCTGCCCTACCTTTACACATAAAGCATTGCTATAGGACAGCCAGTCGTGTTCCAATTGCAGAGTGTCTGGATACACAGACACAGGGGTCCTCTTCCGGGTGCCAGGCTGCAAACCCCAAAGGTGATAAACAGTCCTCTTGTGCCAAGGGGTGTCTTGGCATCCTCAAGATCCCAGTGTTCAAGAACACCACCACTTAAGCTTACTCTATATGTATGCACTTTTTAAAAAAGAGAGACTTTGTTGAAATAATCAGCATACTTTACCTTTCTTTGGGTTTGAGGACAATTCCTAGCATGATTATTGCTCCTGTCCATTAATTCCAAGACTAAACATGGAAAACTGAGCAAAACTCATTCAGTAAAATCTTATTTTTTAACGCCTCTCTGAAGCACTCTAGCTTTCTTTTGCTATTACAACTGAGTACAGAACTCTTTCCATTCTGAAACACAATGGGAAAAATCCCTGCTCCCCTAAAAAACTGAAACATGTACCACTGAAAATTTAAATTACAGATGTAATATTTTTGCTTGGAGGTTAAGCTAGTGAATAATTTCTCCACGCATTTTTGCGGCACAAGTCCTCCATCCTGGCCCCTACTCTCTCAGCACAGCCATCATGGTGACTGCAAACTGCAGAAAAATGAGAAGCTTGTGGCCTCCTGACACCTCCTTCAATCTCACCTCTGTCTTGCGGTCTTAAGAGCAAAAATGTCTCAAAATAATTCTCAGGGCCGCCCTTCTGTTTAATTGGTACATGGATAAATTTCAGCATGTCTATGACTGATGTGCTGGAGGAGAAATCTCTCATTGCAAAGATAAAAGCTGAAAGCACAAGAATCCAGAGTGAATTTGTGAAGTTTTAAATGCAAAATGGTATCTTTGATCCAATCTACCTGATTCATGGCACTGCAAGTTAGTATATCAGCTTATCTGAACTTCTGTGTATCACATTTTTCAACATTACCCTTACACCATTACTCTCATGTCAGTAGCTAGCTAGAGCACCTTTCACTAAGGTATTCTATTCAGATGGGAACAGGAGAAGAAAATCTATTCTTTCAGTCATTTACTGCAGTGGTTAATTACCTATTAAGGAATGGATATGTAATTGCAGCTGCAATTTGGTTTCAGTGTCTAGCCTTACATTCCTTTTCTGGTTTGGTATTTTATCTCATCAAAGATGCTTGAACACTCTAAAGAGCATACCACAGGTTTTGTTTTAAAGAGATTATGATACTGAAATCTTGAAAGCATTCTCACTAGTCTCTCATAACTGAGGCTTTTCCATCCTTTGTCCAATATTTCAATACCTTTTTTTTAAACAAACAGGAGAAAAAATTGCAAAATATATACCATCAGAAAATCACTTTCTGTCTCCTGTTAATATTTCTAGGGTTAAATAAACCTTTTTAGCTGAACATTTCACAAGAGACCTAAGTAAAGCTGTCAGTCAATGCTTCTTGAAACATTGCTTTTCAACATACAGGCCCTTTTTGCAAAGTGGCACTTGCTTTTTTTAAAGAACTGCATTACCTGACAGGTTAAAAAGCAATTCAGATCACACGCTTCATCTGCTTCATGATTTAACCTTCTGCCAGTCTTCCAGTAACTTGCAACATTCATCAGAAATTCTTATGTCCCTTCTGATCACTGAAAAACTTATGTAGCACTATTTTTATGCTCATCACCTAAGAAAGGCACCCTCAACATTCTTGTCTTCTAGGGATGCTCCACAACAAGTACTTTGTCACATCACTCACTCTTAGAATCTCCAGCATTGTCACTGATGCCCACTGCTAGCTCTAAAGGAAACACTACAAGTTTCACATGTCCACAGAACCTCAGTAATCTCTGCTATAAAACTGACACACAAAGGCTCTTAAAATACTACTTCTCTCTACTGTCATGAGTTTTCCAGTTGAGCAGATGAGCTATAATTGTCAGCAAATAATACCTAGGGAACCAACATCAAGACAAGTCTCACCAGCAGCAATCTCAAGGAGTTGTGAAGCCTTGCCCTGCGCTGACATTCAAGAGCTCAGTTCCTCTAGGCTCTCTAAATTCCTGGAAGTCCTTTCAGTAATGAATGCTGACATATGACCCCAAATTCCTAAAAACTCTTTGCCAATGGACAACTGTTTGTATGGTTTGTCTGCTTCGGCCAAGACAAAGTGCTTGATGATAAACACTTCGAAGCAGAACTAGTGAGTTCTGGACTTGTCATATCACTGCTGTCTCCAATGTCCTATTTGATCACATCACCAGTTCTGGGGCAGGAAAGTGATAGGAAGACAAGTCTCAGCTCTGACAATGGGCTGCATCCATGTTTCCTCTCAATTAACAATGCTAATAGCATGTAGACACATTCTTCATCTTGCAATTGTGGTAACTGCCAGGGAAACATTGATTAGAATCAATTTATGAGCATACAAATACATTCTCTTTCCTCTACAGGAACCACTTTCCATCAGCTCATCTCTCCAATGCAGAAAACTCAAGATGCCATGACCACAGACCACTTTGAAGAAAAATCAGCCTTGATATGATGGATATTCCTAACTGAACAATCTAACAAATACCACATCCCTTTACCTTTTTGCTTTCTTTACACATAATGGAATAGAACAAAAATCCAATTAAATTTCTAAATAGAGGTCACCTCTAAAACTCCCATATGCTTTCTACAAGACTGCCAAAGAGTTCTCATACACATCTGGACCCAGTCCAACCTGAAATACATTTTGGTGCCCTAAAGCCCATGGAACTTCAAAAGGACAAATTATTCATCAATGTCCCCTATATACAAAAATGCATTCTGCATTGTTGCTGGCACAAAGTGGCTGTTTGCTATGAGTGGGCAAAATGATTTATTTAGTAAATATACATATAGCCTCTGAAGCACTGCAGTCCTGGTGACAAAGAGGCATACAAATGTGAGGATTATGCAGATAAATCACAGGCACAGGACTGGACTTGACTATACTTCCACTGTGTGTGTACATATATAATCTACAAATAGTTTCATCTAAAGTTTTGTAGTATTTTAACATTAAAAACTCTTGTTTTCATTAAAGTTGATTACCACTTTCAAATACCTATCTTCCCACCCCTGTGTACTGACTAATACATTAAGCTAGAATAAGACAATACACTTTTTGCTTCTCAGCTATTGAGAAACTCCTAACCATGATTAGATTACCTCTGTTCAACCCAGACAAAAATCATTTCTGGGATGTTCCCACAGCACATTTCATCTAGTACATCTGCATTATTTATGGCATTCACACAAGGTGAATAGAAGGCTTTTATAAACTAAGACACAAATCAATGCAAGCTCTTAGCAGATGGGGCCTTAGTAGGGTTCCACAGCAGCATCGTTCCACACCAAGCAAACTCTTTCAGCTGAATAACTGGTAACACAGAAGGAAAGGTTTGTTTAGAAAGTCAGGAATTAGAGACATCTTCAGCACCCAGCCTTTCCAGGAGAACTGCAACTGCATCATTCAGAGCCTAAACAGCCAGGACTAGGTTTGTATGGAGTAGGCAGCTTGAACTGCTTCACAACATTAGTCCACAAACATCATGATAGCTCTGTTTCATTCGCCTCCCCAAGCTAAGATAAAAAGGCTGTAACACAGATGGCTTTCCCTGTCAGAGGTACCATGGACTGGGGAAGAAACGGCTGGGAGGCAAATTCAGCCTGGCACTCGGTCAGGTCAGCACTGTGCTCCAAAGGAGACCCTTCTCAGCCTCTGCTGTGTCGGTGCTTGGTGTAGGGAGCACAGGCAGGGATGTAGAACTGGCCTGTGAGACCAGCACTGGGCAGGAGAACCAGCTGGAGCCACGAAGTCTTAATTCCTCAGCAAGGGAAAGATCCTCCCCCACCTCCACACACAGGTAGTCCACACCTGGGCCAACATTAGGATATGTGGCTTCATATGTGCCTGTTTTCAGATAATGCTCCTTTAATTCACCTTGGCTGGTCTTCATAGATAAACACTCATCACAAAGACCAGATCATTATTTCAGGCACTTAGAGCAGAGGTCAGATTACCCTGATCCCCTTCTTTTCCTAACTCATCTAACCTGTGCACTGAGAATTCACAATGGGTTTTTTCTTTGGATTTAGCAAAATCGAAAGTTGTCTTCAGAGATGTCAGCAAAAGAACCTTTTATACATCTATTTATAGAGCAGTGCATTGGGATCTACAGTAGCCAGAAGGAAAAAGGAGTGAATGATAAATTATCCGACATGAACTTCCTTTAGAACAGTAACCTGCAACAGAAAAAAACCTGATCATATTCCCGTTCAATTCCTTGCTCAACAGATGCAGTAAAAGGATTTGTCCCCTTAACCAAATAAAAAAACCACAGGGCCTTTAACTTTAAATTTTTTTAATCAAAGAAGTCTCAAAAGGCTCCATCAACTCAGCCTTTTTTAGCTGACAAACAAGAGGCTACTGAAATTAGAAGACTTTTATATTTGGGTTGGGGTTAGCAAGGAAGAAAAAAAATACAAAAAAATCCTGTTAGTCTTAATTAAAATCATGTCTTGCTCAGCTGGCACGGGTTTTACTTTCATGAGATTTATGAGTACACGATCCTGACAGCTCCCCATGAGCTCTTTCTGGAGAAAAAAGGAACAGTGAAGATTACTGAAATCCTAAAGTAAAATCACGAGGGAAGAAAAATCTTCCACGGTTAAACCTTCTACTCTTCTCTTCACCAACGCTCCAGAAAATCACACACTTCTCTGCCACTCCCAGAAAAGAGCAAAAGGCTGCCAAACAGGAGACCAGCTCATATTCTTCCTTAGACATCCCTCTTCTAAATTATCACAGACAGTATTTCGGGTGCACGCATAAGTAACAGCAGAAAGCCACAGAAGGGCTTGGAGGCCTTCTCTGCTGCACACAATGAGAGTGTGAGTCAAAGTGTAGGTAAGAGACACCTTCACCTAACAATGAGCCCCTGTGGACACCTAACATGGGAATTCAGCCTTCTCATCTTGAAAGCAGTGACAGATTTAACAAACCATGTATATAACCAAATGTGTGACTGTTAGTAAACTGCAACGCCTCCATCCTGAAAGCAGTGGGATGGGTATGCTGACATGCTGATTTACCCTTGGCTAAAGGCTTTGAAGCAAATAACTTATTCCTAAGACAATGCTGACAGGTAAAATTTATGTAAACATTTAAAATTGCCATACTGAGGTAGCAAAGGCCTCTGTGCCCCTACTTCAAAACTGTCTAGAATTTGGAGCTCAGGTAACAGTATAAAAGCAGAAAAAACCAAAAAGGTACTGCTCCATAAAGAGCCCTTACTTCCAGCCACACACACATCAATCAAGATGGTATGTGAAGCACAGGTGATATCTGTATGACCCAGTAACCCATGATTAAATTCTGTTCCATTAATTTGTATAATCATTGCTTTAAATTCACATAACCTTTCAGACATTCCACAGCTTAACTAAGTATTGCATAAAGCAATATCTCTTTGGTTTGAGCTTATCCGATCTTCTGATGCACCCTCTCCTTACAGCTCCCCTTCACCTTCTCTCTGACACTTGGTAATTTTTACTAACTCTTTTATATATTCTCTCCCATCTCTTCCAGCCTGAAGACTTGTCATGTATATAAATGTTCTTCATAACACATCTGGTTCCATGCCTCCAGTCATTCTTGATGCCCCTTTCTGAAACCTTCCTAGTCCTCCTATACCCTTTTGAATTTTCTAAGCTCTGGATACATGGGAAATTAAAGGCCAGGTTAATAAATACAAAAATTTGCCTTGCCTTTGGGAATCAATTCTAATAGAAGATAACACACAGTTTTCTGAGCGAGAAGGGTTAAATTGAGAAGCAAAAGTTTAAAACAAGTTATTATAGCTGGGTAAGAGAGAAGCTCCATTTCAGACCCAGAGATCTAAATGATTTTAAACAACACAACTAACAGTTTAGTTGATGCATATTACATATTTTATCTAGAGTGGTATAGCAGAATAAACATTAAAAAAATTAAAAAATAAAGAAAACCAACAGTTTTTCAACAGAGCCTCTGTAATGCCACTGTGGAAACATTAGGTTATGTTCAAGTCCCAGTCTTAGCACTGCAAAGGAATAGGGGGTTATTTTGTGTGTGCATGTGGGGGGTAGTTGCACATGTAGTCAGGTCCCTGACCGATGAAGGGAGCATGAACTAATATCCTAAAGGCTGGGGCAAGTCTGGTAATGAGAACTTAAATTCATTTTTTCCTAAATTTTCCTTAAATTTTTTACTGCTGGCCTCCTTCAGTAATTGTAGGCTGTCTGCACAATTCTAGTGCTGTTCAACTTCTTGTGTTTCCATTTTCCAGGTTTTCAGGAAAAAATGTGTCTTGGGTATGGTCACTGAGTCCAGAGAAGTCCTCCAAGAACGAGGAAAGCATACACGGTCCTTCATCAACAGCATAGAGAATCCTGAACTGCTACAGTATTGATTTTCCAGGTGAGACAAAAAGCAAACATCCTGGCCACTCAGTGAGCTTTACACTTCTCAATAGAAGCAGAAAGCTTACTTTATCTGGATAAATTCCTGTTTGTGTAGCAACCCTGGAAATTTTCCTCCACGGCTTCAGTTCAGACATTCCTCATCCTAGACTGTCACACAATGAACTTGTACAAGATTAGCACAATTTCTGTTTCAGCAACACACCAAAGAAAACACAGAAAAAGCTCAGGATGTATCCTCTACAGTGTGTGATACTTCTATAAAGGAGCCCAGAATATTTCTGGGAAAAGGGCAGTATGATTATAAAATGGTGGTCAAAAGAAAAATACAGACAACTTTCCTGATGCTAGGAGAAAGCATGCTGTGCTAAACAATTTAATAATTAAATTGAAGAAAATACCACTGTAATTAACATACAAAGAACCAGCATGGCCTAGCTAATCTCATCATGAAGAGATCAAATAAAGTAGCATGCATTTCATGGAGCAATTTAATCTGGCAAGCAATTAATCGTAAGAGCACTAAGTCAAACGAACGGATTTCCCTTTAAGGAGATCACATTCATCATCTGTAATGTATTCTACACTGCAATTTGTTAGCCAGCCCCTGAATTTTACTGAAGACATTTACTGTCTTCCTTCAGTGGAAAAGTGATCCCTGACTGACAGGAGGGAGTGGCATCAGTCTTTTTGAAGTGGCTACCCTATTAACACTAACAGGTTCTCAATCACTGATGCAGGAAGCAAATAACTTATATATAATACAATAGCAGCTATGAGTTTTTACAGGCCTTAAACTGTAGAAAACCCTACAATGGTATTTACCACACTAAATGAATCACATCTTAAGCCATGGACCAACATGATCTGATCCATCTCTAATGCTCTGGAGCTGATAACATTACTGATGGGGGGAGGGGGAATTAAAAAATAAAAAGCCAAACCCACAAAAAATCCCCACCTTCCTTGCTCATTGAGAACCTCACCAGGCATCTTTCACCTGGGCTCCTCCTGGTGCAAGTCTGGGATTCTAGCTCTCTGCGTTCTCTCATATCTCATCTTCAAACTAATCCTTCCCTGTTTTGATTGCATCATTCTAACTGATTACAGGAGTGCCCCAGACTCCCAGTGCTTTTAATTTTAGAAAACCTTTCACTTCCAGCTTTTATTTATTCATGATACTCCTTCCCTATCCATTTGTTCCCATTACAAACCACCGTTCAGCTCCAGAAGCTGTTCTACAACACTTTTGTTTTCCATTACATTAGCAGTATCCACTAGCTTTCTCTTTGCTAGATTGGGCAAAGCATGAGCCAAGCGTCCTTCGGAAGGAAGTCATGATTCCTGATGCTTGTCCGCACCTGTCCCCATACAAGTTTATCTTTCTATAAGACGAATTTGAAGGCCTCCTCTCTTCCTAGGAAAGAAAAATACTTAACAGAAAGTCTATCTTCCTGTGTAGACAGCATTATTTTTCTTCTGCCTGAGTGCACAGTTAGGATCATGAAGATTAGCAGGCTGAAAGCAATCAAATCTCACATCCTCTAAGTGCCCTTGGCCCAAACTGATTCTCCTCCAAATACACCAAATACTTTAAAAATAAAAAAGTGTGAGCAGACAGAGAAGAAGGCCCTAAGAACCCCTTAGTACAGTTAAGTCTTAACAGGGACCACTAAACTTTACTGAAATGTATGTGATAACATTTCATCTAGACAGCACACAAAATTCACTCAGATGAGGCTATTGGCCATGTGTGAACAAAAGCTTGCAAGAGACATACAGCTTCTGCCAGTGCCTTCCTGCCCCACTGTCACTCCGAATCAATTCAAAGGACAGATTTCTTCACAGTAATGACAGGATGAGACCTATTCCTGGCTGCTTTCAGTCCTCTTCCAGCTTAATTTCCCTTATGCTCCACTCAGACTGAAGGCATGAATATAAAGCAGCCCCATGACAAATCAAAGTTAAGTATGTAGTCCTGGAGATAGAGTACAATTTTAAAAAATAAGAAAAAAAATCCCTGAGCTATGCTTCAGACCAACTTCAGTTAGTATCATCTCATTCCAGAAACAGTTAATGCAAAGCTTATATTAAATTCATTATGAGAAAATACATTACTCCACTGTCAAAAAAAGCATGGGGGAAAAAAACTTATTAAACCAAAATTAATCAAAACAAAGATTTTTGTAGTCCCAGAGGGGAAGAAGAAACCCCACACTGCAAAAAGATGTCTAAACTAGAGAAAAACTCCTGATGGCTAAGCCTTTAAATTCCTCTGACCTGAACTTAAGTTCATGGTACTGTATCCTGATACCTTCCTGCTACATAACATCATACTTAGACCAATACCACATTAAAATGACAGCAAGGGCAGGCACAATTCATTTAACAATTAATCTACCCTAGCTATCATTTTCACTTGTCATTAGCTGCCTCTTAAATGTCCTCAATCTCATATAACCATAGACTCTTCCTTTAAACACACACACAGGGGAATATGCCATTATGGGCATTATTCAAAGCAGTGCTTTCTGTGCCCATCATCAACCACAGCATTAATCACACTGAGAACAGTTTCTCCTCACAAATGACTGAGTTGCGTAGTTGGATCTCATCAGCAGGATCCAATTTAATGGTAAGATCACAAACAGCAGACAATACTGGGCATCTGCAACAACACATACAGCAAGTTCTCTCGTTTTTACCCTTTACTGGTCTTTCAGGGAAAGAAAACAGATGCCAAGCACCTACTGATTCAAGCAAGTGCTCTACTCTGCATGTCTAGCAGACAGGACCAGAGTTAACATATAGCACAACCCACTCCATGAAAACAAGCTTTCTTGCTTCTTTTACCATTTGACCACGCAGTGAAGAGACTGCCCTCTAAAATCAAATGGGTTAGGTTAAAAAGGACCTTGGGAGGTTCCATGGTCCAGCTCTGTACTCAGCACTGGGCCCGTTAACTCACAGTTATGCTCAGGCAAGATATGAATAACTCCCAAGGATGGAGATTGCACTGAGCTCCCTGGTCCAGTATTGGATCGCTCATGTTGAGAAGAGCCTCCCTTATTGCAATTTGACTTATTTTATTTCCCAGTCAAATTTCAGATCCTGAACAATCTTGTTTTGTGACTCTTTATTTCTGACATCAGCTCATGCTAAGAGTAAAAGTCACCAAACAAGGAAGAAAAATAGGTGCTACCCAGTGAGAATTGCACAGTCTGCTCTTTCAGCAAGGCTCAACAGGTGGGCTTAACCTCAAAGCAACCACAGCTTTCAAACTAAGGAATCAAGAACAACGTATGGCACACCTATTGCTTTCCAAGTTTATGAGGGAACGTCTGCCTCAGACAAACTCATCTCAAATACCCATAAAAATTTAATATCATGCTCAGATTTCAAAGCAAAGAAACAGTGTTGCAAAATTATAAGGAGGACATTAAATAATTAGAAAAAAATGTAAGTAAAAGTAATTGGCCTTTGTTCATGTACACTGCCTTGCTTAACAACTCTCTGTAAAGTCCTTTTAGACACACCATGAAGGACATTACATGAAGTATATCACATTCACACCCCTCTGTCAGCAGCAAGAGCTTTACATTAATTAACACAATACACAACCTTCCAGAAGAAGGGTCCAGTTTAAAATTCCTCATCCAAAATGTGTGCAACATCACACGTTTGTTTAGAATAAAAGGCATTTATCCTGCCCTCAAAGCACTTACCAGGCACATTTTGTATAGTGGATTGCAGCATTTTTTTTACAGTACCCAAAGTCATCATTGAAATTCAATGTTCTGAAGTTTGAAATCATCCTTCCCTTGGCCACAAAGGTTGCATTACTTCCCATCCCACACAGACTCAAAAACTTTCCATAATCCAACTAATGAGAAGAAAAATGTCACTGTAATTAACACACAAAGTGATGACCTAATTAATCACTAAAGCAGCAACGTGAAAAAGCTTTAGGCTTTCAGAGTTTTCTAGCAAAGTCAGGCAAAAGGATTACCAGGGAGCTTTTAAGGTCATTCCATTTCTGGTCACCCTCAAGACACATTTGAGACCGTGCTTTTATATCCTATCAAACAGGACTCCACTGCAGTGAGATGCCTTTAATGTGTCAGCGATCTCCTACTTCAGACTTCCAGCCAAGTAACACCCAAGTTCTCACTTTTTGGGCTCATAATACTATTATCTCAAGCCCAGTACTTAAAGCAAAGCTTTACACAATGATTATGTTGATATTAACAGCAAGAATAGTTTGCAAAAACCACCCTGCACTATACCAGCACAGGCAAGAGAACACGAGTTTAGACCCCTGCAGAGTGACACCAGTGACCACTGATGACTCTGGACATAACCATAAAAACATTTGGTAGCATTTCAGCTTACAACTAGTTTAATAGGTCAATGCTGCTACGAGAGACTGTCTTGTTGTCCCTAACAGTGAGCTGTTTGTGCCCCCACCCTCTACAGGCTGACACAACCAGTCACGTATGTGTATGCAACGAAGGCTTGAGAACAGACCCACATTGTTTTGTTCTTTTTTGTCCTGCCTAGAGAGTTTTATCCTGGGTCAGGTCCCCAGTCTCCTCCTTTACATGCAGCTGCACAATGCAGGCTGCTCCCACAGAAGAGAAGGCAGGAACCCTGTCAATTTATACCTGCTCCAAGTGAGCACAGGCTGAGGAAGCACACTTGGGGCAGTTTTGCCAGAGCAATATCCTTTAACTAAACCCTTACCAGGATGAGACATCAGAATCTGGTACCCAACAGAGATGAATTCTTCATGAGATTGCTGTTACCTTAACCTGGTTGGCTTTGATTGCTGAGAAGCAGCCAAGCACACGGGCATTTCTGACTGCTGAACCTTCAGTGAGCATCCCTTGAAATGGCCAACAAAGGTCTGACCTCAGAGCTAAGGGAGAAATTGCTACTGCTCAAGCATTATGCCACCATTTTCTGAATTTTCTTCTAGCTGCAAGGGTTAGAAAAAAAAATTAAAACTACATAGAGCAGTAATAAAAGCACTTTGGGATTCCCAAGCAGTCAATTTATTTCAGGTCACCAGAAACTCTGATGTATCTTAGTGTTTCAATCTGGACTCAGAGATATTAGAGCCCATAGATTTCACACTTTGGAAGGGGGAGGGAGAATCACACTCACTCAAGCTGTTCGTCCCCTCCCCTCCAAGCAACATTTTACTTTCACCTTAGCTAACTGGTACTTACTGAGAGTTGCAAAGTTAGCCCCGTGCTGGTAGGGTGAGACAACCTTCTCTGCCTTCATGGCTAAGCTCCTAAAAACCCCAACACCTTAATTTTAAAAGATAGAAGGAGTATTTCTTTTAATGAACAAAGTCTTACAAACAAGATGTCTTCCTCTCACAGTTCCTTGGGAACTGAGCTCCAGATTCTGGTGCAATCTGGAGTGCACCAGGAAAAAAAAAAAAAAAGACTGCAGTTCTGCAGTCATGCTAACAATGTATTATCCTTGCTTTCAGTTCAAGATAAGGTAGGTACTCCATTACCTTAATGAGCAGATGTACTTAATGAGTGGGTACTTTGTCAGTTTAGTCCTAAAGGAAGAATTAAGAGAGCAGGGCATTTACATTCCTAGAGCAAGCCCAAATTTTAGGCCCCCCACTAGTATAAGATAATAAGAAATACACATTACTGGCTTTTGAAAAGCTTTTTTTTAAGTACACATCCCACAGCCCAGACTTTCAGAGGGAATAATAATTCTGGCTGCTGCTGTGAGCAACAGATTTCTTTTAAACAGAAAGAGCAAAACAGCATTATACTACATCACTTTTCAAGGGAAAAAGGTGTTATTTAAGCTCACAATAATTTTTACATTGTTTGGGTTATGAAGAAAGTTGCTTAATGTTCTTTCTCCACTAAAGCGAATTCTGAAAGCTAGATTTGAGACCAGCAGAGATCAGAGTCCCTTTTATTTACCCAAAGAATAAAACCAGCATGGACAAAGTTTCGACAAGCTATAAACAGCTGTTTCAAACTGTGCTTCAATCATGTTCCAGTAGAGCCAGTTCTTGGGGCCAAAAGAATCTGGTTGCTTCCTGGCTGCAATAGAACTACCAACAAAGACATTGACTGTAAGGTTGAAATCTATCAATTAGGAACTGAACTCATGCCAGCCACAGTGCCAGAGAAATAATTAAGATTGTTCCCATAAACAGGAGGAAACAATACAACAATTCAGAGCAAGAAACAGCAGACCTTTCTGGATTTTGAGCTTCAACAAAAAACCCAAGATGTTTACAAGTCTGCATCCTAGGTTTGCAGCACATGCTTTAATGCATTACTGAGCTCAGACATAACTTGCCTATGTCCAGCACTGGGATTCAAGACCAAAATATTTGCAAATGAGACAGAAAAACAACTTCTGACCAATAAACATTATATCTGCTTCTGAAATAAACCAGAAGTACTCCCCATGCTGACATATATTCTCCACCACTTTTATGTTTCTACAGAGGAAGGTATTTGGCAAGCAGAACAAAAAACAATTTCTTGCCTGGTGCCACACTTCTTTCAGACCAGGCAGTGCACAGTCACTCACATAAATCAAATAGGAGACCACAATTGCACTGAGAAGTCTCTGACTTCTCTCCTCTACTGTTTTCCCAAAGCTTCGCACCCCAAATTCATCAGCACAAAAGCTGAAATTATGTGCCAACATTACACTTCCAAGGCTGTGTACACAGCTTTCAAAAAAATAAAAATTGCTAGCAGCTTAACTAACTCCACCTTGTAAGCCTACAATCTGCACCCATGAGTCCAGCAGAGATCTGCAGACAGGAATTCCCTATTCACAGAGCAGTTGCATTTGACAAAGAGCAAAAGAAATCTGGGTTCTAATACATCAGTAACAGAGGCAACATTTCTCAGCAAACTAAGGAGCCGACACATCTTGCCTACCTTTCCAAAACTTTCAGGTTTCAAGGAAGTAATGTTTCCAATAAAACGTCCAGGAGGACAACAGCTCACAGGTGGGCAAACTGCATCGAGATGTTCATCTTATGAGAATCACGTGAACTAAGAGACCTGCTGAACTTCGGAAGAGGCCACCAAGCAGTGGCTGTTCTGCAGAGGAGTTTCCTTTCCACCCAGCAAACAATCCTCCCTTGTACAGGGGCCTCACCTCCACAGCAAACCTTACAAAGCAGCATGAAGTACAGAAGTGGATCCTGCTCCCAGTCCCCTCCTGAAGGCCAGCCTGTTGCCTTTGAGACATGAGGAAAGGAGATGAAAGCGGCCGATACAACTGCAGACATTGGAAAAAAGCTAAAAAAGCCAGTTAAGTGAGGCTGCCATTCTATGAATAAATCACCTCAGATCCTCCCCACCCCAGTTCAAAAAGCCTTGTTTACTTTGAGGATGAAATTTTAGAGCAAAAGTGATCTCTGCAGAATGACATCCAAGCGCACTGAAGAAAGCAAGCCATGGCTATGGTATCTCAGAGGCATTCTTTGCCATACAAACAGCTTTGCTTAAAATCAGCATCAGCTCCAGAAACCTTCTGTCATCACAAGAAAACCCAAAGAAATCAATCCTTCCGAAAACCTACTAAAAAAAAAAGTTAATTAAAGAGAAAACAGGTTTGACATTGTCAGAGTACTTTCCCAGGCAGCCATGACTGAGATGGAGGTAACTGGCAGAAAGAAGGAAGGTGACCTGGGATGTACCTGACTTGCTGAACCATGCTGCTGTGTTTGTGGAACTGGTCCATACAACACCACTCAACCAACAGATTTGCTCTCTGGATTTGGGCCAGTGGCAGAGACAACATTTAATTAAGCCACTGCATGAATGAGAAAGAATGAAAGAAAATTATAGCAGAATGAAATTGGCTATGGCTCTGTAAAAGAAACACACCAAGATGAATCAGCTAGTAAATAAAGGGCAATAACTGAAAACTAACACTGCTGCCTCAAGAAGAAATCAGATAATGTACAAGAAATGAAGCGCTGAAGTTACATGACTAGATGAAAGCCTTAAACACTAATAAAAATAATTGAAACATGGGTTAGACGGCTGTGAAAAGATGAAACATTGCAACCCAAGACAGGAATGCTTCTTTCCTTCTTTTTTTGATTCTCCTGTTAATATGTTGCTGGTCATAAGGTCTTTCCCTTTCAATCTACCTGCTTCCTCTGTTCAGGTGCCAGCTAATGCCACAATCTGTTCACATCAAGATCTGTTGCTCCTAGCAAAGGAACCTTCCCTACCACAATACTGCAAGGTCAAGTGAAAAACAAGCAGTGGTAGCAGGTGAACTCTGAGTAACCACTATAACTCTGTTATAACCACTGTGGCACTTCAGGAACTGTCCTGCTGTGCCAGAGTCCCTATGCAATCAGAAAACCATGCAACAAGAACACATGAAATGACAAGAAGGGTCTGCTAGTTTTGCTGCTTCAGTGAGGAGTGACCACAGATCACTAAAAAAGAACCAGAACAAAGACAGAATCCTCATCTAAAATCTGCTATCAGTTTTTCAGCATCAGAAATTTTCAGGCTACCACCTGAAAACTGCAATGAACTAATTCTTCAAATAGCTTGGATGCATAAACCTCAGACATTTCCTTACAACATAATCTTATCAAGCTTGTGTTATGATTTAAAAGTACCAATAATATAAATTTCTGGGTTTCTCTTGGAGCTTTTTTGCTTTTTTTTCTTATTTAAAAAAAAATAATTGTTGACTGTCTTGTACTATCCTGTGATCTGAGCTCAGTCAGGCTGATTAGCAGTGACAGCATGTCAGAGGTCATTACCATTAAACACACCTCAGTGAACAATTCAATGGAGTTGTTATTCCATCAGTGTAGTCCTCACAGGTGGTTTTAAGAACTGCAGGGAATGAACTCCAGATCACTGTGGGCAGTAACCTGCATGCCTGAGCACCCTCTGCTGCTCTGCACTGGCTGGCCCTGAACAGTTCCACATGGTCCCACAGTCCCAGGGAACTCATCCAGTGCAATAGTACTGCTGGAAGGAGCAACACCTGAGCATCCTTAGCCAACCTTTGTGGTTCATCTGGGAGAAGCTGCAAACAAGCAGGTGCTTGGTATTTTAAGGTGGGAGATTATGGCTTTAATAAGCCCATTGTCAAAGGAAACATGTTTGTGTGTGTGTTCTAGATGTAAATAAATATATATCATTTAAGTGTATATATGTATGTCTGTATATGTATTATGTATTTATATATGCACAGACATACATATATGGATATTTACATTATATAGATGTATATACCTACAATGTGCACACAGATATCCATATTTTAATATATATGCCCATAGATTTTCTTGACCATTTCTTTTCATAAACAGGCTTTAAGCTTGCCATTTTCACTCACATTCATATTGGCAAGAAATGTGTTTGTATGTCCATTATGTCTGTACAGAGAGGGAAAGAAGAAAGTGTGTACAGATATAAACATATGTTGTACAGTCTCGGCTGACTGTAATCCATAGGTCATGACCTACACCACAAATACAGATGCATTTCTCTATCAGCAGGTCCACTTTCACACATCCGGCATAAAAGCCATTGCAACATAACTAGGTCAGCAGCATTTTGGTCTCCTCTCCTCTTAAACATATGCTCAACTCCTTGCAGTCTGGTGGAACAATGCTGAAGGTACTATGTGGGCTGCTTGCAGCCACCCACTTTCTAACAAATATCTGAATTAAGCCTTGTCCTCTGTCAAGGTTTTCAATAAGTGCGGTTCTGTGAGTGCTGCTAATTTCTCAGGAGCTATAGTGTCAGGGCCAGGATGACAAGTGTCCTACAACAAACAAGCACAACCCAATCTGGCCTAAGGAAAATTGCAAATGTTCCTTCAGAGTGCTCCTGAGTATTCTGGCACCAAGCATAACCATTTTATACACATCCATGCAATGCTCTGAGTGCTCCTCCCAAATCCCCAGTCTCTCCTTTACAACTCCAAAAGCAGCCCTGGGAGAAGCAGCACCTTCCATTCAAGGAAAGAGCATCACACAGGGTGGTTCAACTGGAACAAAAGTAGCTGCAAGATGGAAGAGTAAATGAAAGCACCCAAGCGAGGATTGCAGCGTATGCTACAACAGCACAGAAAACACCTTAAGAAATAATCCTATCACCTAATTCCATGCTACAAACTTACTCTCTGCATATTAAAAGTGTTTCAGTGAGAAAAATAAAATTACTTTAAAAATCATGATGGGGCTGAATTTCAGACAAGGGAAAAATTCAGTCTATTAATCATTGAGTTAATCTATTTATTCACCTTGGAAAAATCCTGATCAGGAGAAAGTCTATTAAAAGAATACAGCGATTCAGCTGCCACCTTTCTCACTGAATAGGCAATCAGAAAATGCCCCTTTGAACCCTGCGTTAATAAAATTCTCATTAAATGCAAACCTGCACAATGTTATCTTGAAAAGGCTCATTAGTTTAAAAAAAAAAAAACTTCTCTCAAAATGTGTTTATTTCCTCATAGGTGAGAAGGTGAGCTTTCAAACCACCAACTGCTGCACCTTCATATTTCAACGCCATCAGTGCTGCAGCTATATCTTGCAGTCTATCACATCTCAATTATTTATGAAAACCACAGAGACAAATCCACAGACAGAAATTATAATGACTATTATGAGATAGGACAGCAATCAGAATCACTCATTCCCATTTGGTATGTAAGATTTTCAGACAGATAAGGATATTATTATTCTTTCTTCTTCAATTTTTCATTTTCTTTGGGTTGGACAGAAATTATGAATTATCTGTAGGAAGGAGAGAAGGCAGGAATAGCCTTCCTATCTCTCAATACTCAAAAAGAATATTCATGACAGCTTTTTTCACTGGAATAAGGACAAGAAAAATCAAATAATCAGCAACAACAAAACTAAAGACTGTCTAGTTGAGAACTTTTAGTCCAACTAAAAGGTACTGTTCATACCATAATAGGATACACAAAGTGGGATCTCTCTCTGGGGCTGAGTTTAAAGAAGAACATGTCTAAGATTCTCTAGGTATTACTCATCCTGACACTCTACTCAAGCAATTAATCAGCTGAGCTCATCAGTTCAGCACTGTGGGGTATAAGCAGGACTGTTTTGGTGTCTCCTCAACAGTTACTCCTGTAACACAAACGCATTGCAGCCTTGAAACATTGCAAACAACTCACCACTCCTTTCCAGGCAGAAATACACATAAAATTGTACACTCGGATTTAAGACACTTGTTAAAGCCCACTGTATGCATGCACAGGCAGATGCTCTTACATTTATAAAACCCACTAAAAGCCCTAGGATAAGGAAATTGCAATGTTTATTTATTTTTAAATAGCTTGTATAATGATACCAAGATATAAACCAAAGCATGACTTTGCACTGCACAGTTACAGCAAAAAGCAGGTAATCACTGCTCATAAAAACTTTCCAGAATGATGAAGCAAGGTGAGGAAAAAATCCAGTGTGGATTCCTCTAAATTCATTTCCTTCAGGTCAAAAGCATCCAAATAAGACACAGTATGTTAAGATCACTCTAAGGGAAAACCAAGGGGGCACAAACAAACAGGAAACCCAGATAATGGGGAGCTAAGCCTAGTTCTAGTCCCAGTCACCACTTTGAACCATCACACTGTCAAACACCTTCACAAAAGCACACTACCTTTGGATTTCTCTGGCTGCTCTGAAATCTATTCAGCTAAAGAACCCTTCAAATGTAGTATGTTTACCATCAGAAGAAAACAAACCAGAAGACAAAATTGTGCCTTCCTTTTTTTTTTTGAGAGTGAGGAAATGGGATAAATCAGACAGACTAACTTCTCAGAATTCTAATCCCTCTCAAGGCCTTGAATCATCCGTAATTTAGACCTTTACTAATTTCACTGAATGAAAAGCAGTAATTCATGAAATTTCAACACAGATGAGCAGTTGGATGGAGCAGGGGAAAGCTACCAGAAGTCCAGAAGAGAAACAGATTAGAGGCTTCACTGATTCCAGACATCATCACATTCTGAACATGTCTGACAAAGGCTGTCCTTGAAGGGACACACACGTTCTCACCTCCACCTCGTCTCTGACTAGAAGCAACACTGTGTGACTTTGTTTTGATTTTCTTCTTAAGTATGTCATCACAGAGGCATTACCACCCTCTCTCATTGGCTCAGTTTTGGTCAGCAGCATGTCCATCTTCAGAGCCATCAGAGATCAGCTCTGCTGGACATGGTAGAAGCTTCCAGGAGCTTCTCACAGGAGCCACCTCTGTGGCCCCCCTGCTACCAAAAACCAGGCCACATAAAACCAATACAAAGGGGTATCATGGTGCCAGTTTTTTGGTTGCATCTTGTCTCAACTGCATGCTGATCTCCACAAAAGCAGTTGCAAAGCCAACAGGAAATAAGCCCCTGCAAAGTCTCGGTTTCACAAACCAGAGGTGAGCACAAACCCTCTGTGATCAATTGGTTTTTCTCTCTTCCCAGCTTAGACTTCTCTCCCTGGTTATACAGAGCATTCCCAGAGCAGACCCTTTGTGTCACATGAAGTGACTGACATTAGTCAGCTGCCACCTGTTCTGCTGCTTCACTCCCAGTGCACTATCTACCCACAAGTGTTCACTTACATCTGTTTAAAAAAACCCAAAAATAAGAATAGTAGCAAAATAAGTCTAGAATCACACATGTTGTTATCAAGCTTACAGACTTACTAGGGGAACCTTTAAGGTTGTTTACAGACATGTAAGACGTATATTGACTTGAAAGATGCTCTCAGAGTTTGTCCTACACAATGCCTTTTGTAGCGAGGAAAACCACAAGTACTAGCAATGCAACACTACTGAGCTACTTGGTGTTGCACAGACACCGAGTGTCTGGGGTGACTAGGGAAGTGATAGATTTTTTTTCAGTATAAATGCTTATATCTTTTATGGTTTGTTTACAAGCCAGAGCTAAGAAGTAAATTTTCCCTCTCAACATTCCTTCATTTTCCAATCAATTATATCCATGATCCTCTTGCCCACTACCCAGCTTGGTCAGTAGTAGGTGCTTCAGGAGCCAGAAAAATAAATTATTGTCACTGTGAAAGAATCCATACCTAGATTTACACTCTTTAGCCTTACAAGTAAAGCATAACTTTTCCCCTTCTGCCCTTGAACAGGAAGAAGAGGTTTAAAAGAACATTGAAATGTCCTTAAATAATCAGTTTTAAACACACACAGAACTCTTGCAATGTTAAGAGGCCTTGAATCTGCTTATTACAGCAGGCTTACAGTCCCCTTCATAGCTTCGTGGAATTGCAATAGAATCATGCAACAGAAATCCATTATGTTCACAACTGCTCTGCCAGCACAGCATTATTCTCTACTGTATAACTTCTCCCAAGAATGATGTGAGGATTAATTCATTACAGTTTGTGCTATGCTTTGAAAGCACTCAGTCTACAGAAGAGCTAAGAGAATTATTAGAGGTCAATCAAACCCTGGTGAGCCTTCCTTTATGACTGTGGGCCCTGTTTAGAGCAACAATTTAGCCCAACAAGTAGAACAAATTGAAAGCAAAATTCATTTAAACAAATGTGAAAGCACCATGATAAAAATGCAGTCACACAGGAAATGAGAAACTTTAAAAGAGTAATTAACTTCTACTCCTTACCTAATATTGACTAATGCATGGGTCACCTTGCTTGCAGGCTCTTTCCATTGACCAGCATTGGTAGACAGCCTTAGAACTGCAAGGAGAAGAGAGTTAACAGTGCTGGCACAGACCTGGCCATTTCATAATTCAAAACAGGGAAAAAAAAAAAATCTGGTTTGGCAAGATGACAGTCCAGGAACCACATCAAAACAAAGGTCATCTTTGAGATGATCTGTGATCCAGGGCAGAAGTTCCCTTCAAAGCCCATCTAAGAAACATAAGGAACATGGAAGGGGTGAGCAGAACAGAATAACAACTTGGAGGCAGAGGGGATGGAAGAACCTGGGTCCTCCTAACTGCTTTCATTATCACACACACAGTTCATTTTCCCCAGAAACAGGGCAGCGTCCCAAGCCTAGAATAGCTTTTATTCCACACACAGCTGTTCTCCAGCTCCTGCTTATGCAAGGTTCCGTCTGAACTGGACTATATACCGCAGTTTCAAACCCTCTCCAGCAATGATGAATTCTTTACATGCCCATTTATCTAGAGTTGCAGAGAGGAATTACACACCAGCCTAAAGAAAAAACACTCCCTGTAGGAAGAAGGGTGGTGTTCTCTTGCACAGATGGTCTCTGACAGACGTAAAACCAGATCTGAAAACATTCTGCAACAGGAAGAACTTCTAGGGAATCCAATTCTTTTCTGCCAGAGTACCAAAAATATTTATTTAGGTCAAAATATGTACTGTTTTTATGGTGGCAGTTACCTGCACATCTCTTGGTAAGCATCAAAACAGTAACAGATCCTGTAGCAGATGTTTTGATTAATTTCCATATTGCCTGAACAAAGGGAATTTTCTATGAATTTGTACATACAGGGTTTGCTGAAGGTTAGATTCCACAACAAAGGTTCACCCTCAATTTAGAAGTGAAGGAACAGCTCGCCATCCGAATTTAGGATCATCCAGAAACATGGATGTTACAAATGAATGCTTAAGCACAGTGGCCACATACTTATACCTATAATTGCAGGACAGAAGCTTTCAGTCCTGCAGATCTGGATAAAGTTCAGTTTCAGAACAAGAGGAAAAAAACAAAAAAACAAGTAAATTAGATTCTACCTCCACTCCCAACATGGGAAGTTTCAACCACATTAACAGAAAAACTAAAGGACAAAGTAGCTTTTTCATCTGCACTAACAAATACCCCAAGGCTAGGGGACAGAAGGGTCACTGTAGTCTCAGAGATGGTCTGACAAGCAAGGGGAAACTATCACCACACCTGGTGGCTTTCATCAGCTTAAGACAGTGCTACCTTCTCACCTTCTATTCTACCATTACATGTCATCTCCAGAAAAAAGTTGTCAGCTCTGAGTAACATTGTTTTGTCAAGCAGTAGGTACTGTACTTGAATATCTGAAGTAATATATTAAGAGAGGGTTTCAATCCAGGCATCTGCAAGAGCAATTCAATGGGGTTTACTCTACATAGGAGGATAGCAAACATTCATGTGAGAAATGAATTGTTTCAACAGGTCAGGTGTGGTGTGCCTTTTGCAACCCAACTGAGGAAGTAACTGAGTGCATTATTCTTCAACTCCATGTACCTTCAGCTTCCACAAGAGACGTGTTTGAAAAAATTATTAGCTAGTAAAAGCACCTCATCTTACTAGCTGCAACTCTTGGGAGTAGAAAATGGGTTAGCAAAAAATCTTATGCACTCAGAGGGCACAAAAATGGCCAAGAGAGCCCTTATGTAATGGCTGAAAACTGTGGGAAATTTATACAAAAGGGCAGTTTGTTTCTGCTTGCAGTTACAGCGGGTAGTCAGCTACTTTCATTTAGGTGAGGATGTCTCTCTCCCTTGTCAGAAGAGGGCTGTGGCCAACTGTCTGCCCTTTAACTCTCCTTATATGCTTGTATTAACTCCTGTTGTTCATTGGGTGATCACACTGAGAAAGGAGCAGAGGGTGAAGGAATGAAAGGTCCTTTTGGAATAAAGCAAACAAAGAACATAGCTATATTCTTTTTTTCAAAGCTTCAAGTTATGCAGCACACCAGTGTTGCTGCAGCTACCCTGGGCTGCAGGTTCCTGTGTGTAACACTGCCTGATTATGCCTCCATGCATTCCTTGCTCTTCTTTGTTCCCCTTCCCTGCTGGGTGTCACTTGGCTCCCTTCCCTCTCTCGAAGAAGGATGGCAGCTTCTCCCTGTTTTGCCAGTGGGCACATTCTTCAGTCCAATGATTCACTTGTCACTGCGAGCAGGTTTGTGAGGGCTGTTTTCTTGGTTGCTTTGGCAATGAGTGAAGTAGATGTGATTTGTCTAGCACAGCAAGCTTCTTGCTATAAGTTTCTCAAATTCTTTTCCAAATTCTTATTTGCATTCAGTGTTTCTCTATGCTGGGTGGTTCTCCAGCATGTACCTGCCTTTTGACTTGAAATTGACAAATGTAATAGAGGAAAACTACACAAAAATGCATGAAATACCACATACTCCATTGTGACAACAAATCTGTATTTCCAACATTAAGTGACAGAGGGGAAAAGAGTCTGTTCGTATTTTTCTCTGACATTAAAAAAAAAAAAATTATCCTTTTAACAAGTTTACCCCTCTCTCAGTTTTTAATTTACCAACATGCCCTAGTACACAAAACATGTTCACCCAGCACGGCACACATCAGTAGCAGGTAGACAGGAAACACCTGACGCAAACATCCCTCTTTCCACCACCCTCACTTCCAGGCAGCAGCAGTTCTGACAAGTCAGGAGGTACTCACCCATAGAATAAAGGTTGTCAAAATTCTGGTGCATCCGAATGATTTCATAATACAGCTCATCATAGCTGCTGGGAGTGGGCAGAAATGTGTCTCCGTAAGTGATGAACATGTTGAACAGGTTCACAACCTATACAAGTGAAAAGCAGTTGCAACAGGAATATTTATCCCAAATCTATTCTGCAACAGAAACAATACAAACTATGTCCAAAACCTTCAAAGAAACAGCTCACGGTTGCAGCAGATAGCATTACATTACTTCACTGCTTTATCTATTATTTTCCTTGTAGTACCAAAGAGACAGACAAGAAGCTTAAATACTCTTTTATCTAGGGCCAGAAAAACATGTTTCTATTTTGCATATAAAGGGCCACAGAACGAGAAAAAATATTATCAAATCTGGAAAATTAAACTAGGCCTTTCCTCACATTGATTTATTTCAATGAGCCAACCCTATAGTGAGTCCAAGCACTGCCCTTTCCAAACACCTAGCAAAACCAACCACAATGATATTCCTCTGCTTCATGGCCTTGTTCTCATATCTCCTTCACAGGCCAGCAATCCTTTCTGGAATCCTTTCAGGATTACAATTCTTTCCTAAGATTCATTCACAATTAAGTTGTTAAAAGATAAGAGGATTTGTGCAAGGGTAAAGATCCTCACCATAAGAGCAAGGGTGAAGATGTTGTGCTTGGCCAGCAACACAGTCTCATTAGACATGAGGAACTTCAACAAGTTGATCAAAGCTAGGAGAAAATAATAAGTATTTTTAAAATATTATAAAAAGCAAAGCCATTCTCAACTAGTCACTTAAATACAGATGCATTTACATTATCTAGTGTAAACTAAACTAAATGCCAGCTATTCACCTCAGAAATCAATCAATTTACATGTAGGATTTGGAGTTGCTTTTTGCTGCTAAAATACTCTGCTGAACAGGTATTTTACCTTCCCACGTTTCTTCTCCTTCACTGACTTCCCAATCAAATCTACTCAGGCTCGAGGTAAGTCTCTTGTTAGTTCAGTCAGTTCATGGAGATTTTTCTATCTGCTAGATCCTGGAGCGAGCTTTGGGGTTGGAGAATCCAACTGTCTTGTTTCTGCTTCATATATCACCAACATGATGTATGCATAGTCAGCCCCAAACTGTCATTCTTGTTGATACATGCAGTTATAAAAAATGAAAAAGGTAAGAAAACCCCCACAGCACAGCTTTTCTGTAGCAGTGTGTCAATGCTGCTGCACTGCTAAAAAGAAGGATGTAGTACTTTATTGTGTCAGTTATCCAGGGCTGTGCCGTAAAGATTACAGATCTGGTTCACACTTGTCTTAAATAATAAAACAACAAAAGCTCTTGCTGTAACCGCCCAGTATCAGTTAGTAACAGAGGTAATTAACAAAAAGGTTGGCTAAAAATGCTTTAATCAAACAGACTTTACAATAAACAACTGCATTCCATGTGATTGAATAAAATGTAAAGTTCCTTATGTGGTTTTTTTCTAGTTGTTGAAATTTTCAGGAAACTAGTTTCTTCTGCATTATAGCTGTTCAGGAGTGAAAGCTAATGCCTAGAAGAGGTTCTTAATGTACTCTCTGCTCTGAAGTCAACAGATTTCAAGACTTAAAATATCTGAATTAAGATGTTGTGAAAAGTCAATGCTGGAACACTGTACACACCTTTTTTAAAAGGTCCTTAATTATCTACTAATTGGTAACTTCATCCAACAGAACAATACCAGGCATTACTCCAATTTCTTACAGGCACAAGCAGAACTAGTTAATTGGTTTTTTTGCCCCCACCACTACACAAGTGTCACACACTACCCAGTAAACTGTGAGAAAATAAACTGTGGTTTGGGAGAACTCCACAGTGAATGCAGAAGAGATCATTCACCTCAGCCCAACATACAGGCTATGGAAGAGGAAGAAATAAAGCACAGAGAACAGCAATGAGATATGGGCAAAATTTAGATACTCATCCCCTTCAAGATTACAGAGTAGTCACAAAAGGTAAAATCAGAACACCTACAGCAAAAAGATGTGAACACAATGGTCAGATCTTTAATTAAAGAAAACGGCCAGATCCTAAATGCAGTCCTGCAACCTCTACTTTACAATACTAGAAGTTCACCACGAATATCCAAAGTTTATATATGCACACCAAAAGGGAAGCCTACAGCCCCAAGGTGGGTATTTACTCATCACAAGCAGAAGCTACTTCAGTTTAATCTTCCAATGGGTAGCTGATGCTGAACAGCAAACGAGGAACGAACAAAAGTTCTCTGCAAACTCCAGACATGCAACTGATGTATCTTTCAGAGCTATTCCAGGATTTAACCATCAGCAATAGCAGCTTCCATGTTAGCAGCTCACCTCATGAAGCAGATACATTCACGCCTTTTCAATCCAGTCACATAACTCTCCATACCATCATCACCCCATCATCACACAAACTCCTGGGACCAAAAGCAGAGCCTGGATTCCACAATAACACAGCTCTGGAAATACCCCTGTCACTTATTTTTCTGCAAAACAAACATTTCAAAACAAAGTAGCAGGTACAGATGGGCTCTCCACCGGAGCAAAGATCCAGCTAAAAACAGGTTGCCAAGGTAACCAAACCTCCATAGCAAAAAAGTCTCCTGCAGTCAGTGCCTTGGACTGCAGACAGCTGCCCTGCATCTCTGTCACAGCAGCTCATCGGCCATTTCTCCATCTCGTAGTTTCAAGCATTTAGTTACAAGGCTTTACCTCCTTCCCAGCCATGAAAGCCCACAGGGCCACAGCTTATGACCAGGTGCTGCTGGTCAACTACCAGCAGGTTGGGTTTGTGGAAGCAAAGTAGCAGAGCTCTGGATTTCCTATGACAAGTTGTGAGAAGCCTCATGCCCATCTCTTTGCCTCTTGCTCTCTCGCAAGAGCCCTGCTGAACTGCCTATGCCAGCGGGTCATGGCACAGCACGACAAAAAGCCACCACTGAACATCCAAAAACAGCGAACATGAAAGCTGCCCGTGATGAGGAGAACTATTTTTAAAAGAACGAGCGTATTTGTCCAAAGCACAAGCACTCACCAAATGACAAGGAAAAGCATCCTACAACTGCCCACTGCAGTACTTCTCACAGACCACCCTGAAGCATGTGTACAGCTCTATATCAGTGACAACACTTGAAGGAGAACTTGCTCTGTTCTATCCCGACATTTGTTTCAGCCGTTGAGATGAATCTATGTTTAATTTTCCTGTTTCAGTTAGAAAGAAGACAAGAGATTACCTGTGCTTGAAATCAGTATTTATACCTGAATTGCACTGCATCACAGCCCACTCAAAACTATCTGTGCTGCTCCTTCCCTAAGAACTAGGAGGAGAGGGACATGCTTCACATGAAGAAGAAACAGTGCCGGGCTCAGAGCCTGGTCAGAAGAACTAACCCATCAGAGGTTTACAGCCACTGTGTGCCCCACACTGACAAATTTATCAAGCGTTAGGAAACCACACATTCCAAAAAAAGTTGCAGTGTTCCTAACAGGGATATACACTACATCGATGCTAAAGGAGCAACGAATCTTTTTCCACGCCAGCACATTCTGCAGCAGCCTCTACTCAAGTGTCTCCAAGGATCACCAACACTGTGGAACTTTAAATCCCTCTGCCATGTCTCTGTAGTTTGTTTGTAAGGCAGACCCTGTACTGAAAATGAGGACAGCTATGCCCTGAAGTTTTCAGAACTAACAACTTTTAGATCTGGTTTCATATGCCTAGTGCCCTTCAGCAACAATTACACACATAAAATAAACCTTTAGAGGAAAGTCCAACTGACTGAACACCCCTCTGCCCTTGAGCTCCAACAGAGCACTGATGCCACTATTCCTGAGCAATCTGAAGCCAAACCAGATGTGTCACTTTTTCCCTGCTGCAATCAACTGCTCGCCTCTCATACCCCACCTGCAGGCTGCCCTCTCACACTAGCCGGGAAATTATCCTTTTTTTTTTTTCCCCAACAGAGGAGCAGTTCAGTCTCCCAGCTGCACAGGCAGACACCAACGTGATCCTTGCTTGGGCTCAGCCACCTTATCCCAAATTATGCTCCAGGATTTAACAGCAATGGATAGTTTGGGCATAAGATCTATTTAAATATTAACTGGAAAAGCAGCTCCATTTTTGCAATACCCTCTAGAGCCTCTTTTTCCTCCCTAAAGATACCTGTTCTTGGCACTCATTAGCAGGACCCAAAACACCCACTGTGGTGGGTCTTGAGACATCCATAATTTCACAATACAACAGTCTCACTAGGACTTCTTTAGTAATAAAGGGAGGAGGCTGTAACTAAATAAGCAGCCACCAGTATTTTCATGTAAGTGACCTGAACTGAGTGCACTGGCTATGCTTCTTAAATCAACAAGAAGAGAACACAGCTTTGGACACCTATGTTTACAGCCTCAAACCCAAGTAGACAAGCATGCTGAGTGGACACAGAGCCACGTGACTGGCTCTAAAAGTGAAAAGTGGTATAAAGTAGGTTGGTTCTTAGGCAATTTTCTCTCCAATGGATTATTATAGCAAAAGGATGAAAAGTGACATCACAGATACCCTCCCTACTTTTAAACTGAAATGACTGCAGTGAAAGAACCTCTGAGCTCTTTCACTGCACAGCTGCTTTTGAAGACACTTTCCCTTATCAGCTCCTGTAGCCACTCTGTCTGCCAAGGAGCAGCAGTACTCCTGCTTAGTTATTTGCTGCCCTCCTCCAAACCAATCCTCTGTGAGAAGATTGTGGGCAGCCACCATGTCTCCTTTTCTTCTATCAGGAAGGAGGTAATTCCTGTTACAGATGCCCTTCACTCCCTCCTTCCCCTATTCCTATTCCCACAGCAGACTTAACTTCTCTCCCTGTAAGCCTTGTTTCAAACAGAAGTATATTCAGCCCCAGCTGAGTTGGGATTCCCACAATGTTTTTGGTGGTTTTTAGTGTCTCAGCGTTCTCTGTTTGGATCATGTGTAAAGCAACAGGAGCATGGAGGTAGACCAAGAGAAAAGGCGGGGGGGAAAAGTATCATCCCTTGGGCAAGTCAGAATGTAGCACAGACTCTGCCAGGAGCATTGGAAGGCTCTGATGTGTTCTTGCACAACAGAGCAGAAGAGAATAGCCCTGAGACACTCATCAATGAGAGCTTGGATGGGTTGAGCACAGTACGGAGGCCTCCGTCACTGCATCTGCTGCGCTTACACATCAAAAATCTTCTAATGGTGCATATAATGGCCCTCAAGAAAGGAGCAAGGGAGAAAGAGATGTGAGGGCTCCTCAGCCGCAGTGTAACAGCCATTAACAGGATCTAGTGCTCTACTAAAATCCCACAATTTTCTGCCCTTCAACTTCCAGGGCACATTGGGAAGTACAGTGATTTTCCTATTCCCTCTAGAAGTTACCATTGAACTAACAGCATATTTAGTGTCCTCCTCCCATTGTCTCAAGCCACAAGCCCCTTAGAAGGATCCCCACCCATGTATCACTAGAAGGCAGCTGATCATGACATCTGGGCAACACTTCCGTGCTGCAGAGAAGTCCTCTGCCTACAAGTGATTCAGTAGCCCAGGAACCACCCTGGACCTCCTATAGCCACCTAGTTCACATGTCTGTACCCTCAAGGCAAGGTCCACACTACTCACTGTAGCATATGGTAAGCCAGATCTGCTAAGGCTTAGTGCAACTAAGGCTGCAACTGAAAATAAAGTGGATTGGATTCTTCAGGAAGCATCACTGGTCTTTTTGTGCTTCAGTTCTTCCAACATACAAGAGAAAACAGGACCATTCGATCTGCAACAGCACTGGAAGTATAAATAGAGCAACACGAGGAGCCCTCGCTGTACCCAGCCAGATCAAAGGTCCACCTACGTTCAGTGTTCTGTCTCTAATGGTCTACATCAAACACTCATTTAAAAAAAAAAAAAAAAACAGGCCAAACACTGCTTTCTTATATGTTCTTCCAGATTCCAAAATTCAGCACGATGCCCTTACACGAGGGAAACTACAGCACAGAATGTGAAAAAAACAGATTCTCACCATATGACAATACCATAACCACAGACTAGTCCACTCTCTTGTTCCAGACTGGAAGTCACAAGGGCTAAGCTAGGATAACCAAATAGCCCACTGTGCAGCTACGAGAAGAGACCCCAGACCAGAGTAATCACTTCTAGAAAATGCTATACCTGAAAGGCAGTTCAGATTTAGGGAAGCAAAAGGCTCAGCTATGACATTCTGAGATGACCTAAGTGCTAAGAGGGTACAGATCTGGCCACATTCAGCATTGGCAGGCACTCAGAAGAACAGTGATCAAAACAAACTCAGGATGAGATGAGTATCTACAGATGGGGTTTGACGGGAAAGAACAAACAGAGGTATTTTGCAGATAAGAGCTGTAGGAAGAGGAAGTGTGTCCAAGAAATAGTTACATTGCTATTACAAACTAATGCACCAGAACTCCCTGAGGCACAAACTATCCCAGCATCCTTGGACAAGTGAACCAATTACTCAGAGACAGCACTTGCAGCTTCCTGTCAATCATTCACAGCACTAGAAAACAAGACTGTTGCACCAATGCTGCAGTCCCCTCTCAGGGGAGCAGGAGAAGCAATAAAAGCTCTACATCACTAGTCAACATCACGAGTCAACATGCTCCAGCTCCTTCCCTCTGCTCTGATCAGGAGGGAGCACCCTGCTCACTGCTGTAACAATTACCTGGCTGGACGCTCCTCTACCCTCCCTGCTTGCTGCCACAGGCACTGCCGAGTTCCTCCTCCCAGCCACCGCAGCTCTGTGGCAAAAAGCAGCTGGCAACTGGCAGGCTCCCCATCACCAGCACTCTACAGCTGTTCCCTCTTTTCCCCATGACTCACTCTCAAGGGTACATCCATGAAAGCAGGCTGTTTTCTTAATGAGAATCAACAGCTTGCCAGAGGGCTGGAGCACATGCTGGCATAACCCATCCCTCCCAGGATCAGTCGAGCAGGCTACTTCACTTCCAACCCTTCACTTTCTTTATACAGCCCCTATCCCTGGTACTCACTGTTCTCACCTAAATGGAGCCAACAGTGTGAAACTGCAAGCTTAATGGAAATGCTGATTGCTGATGCCAGAGCAATGCTGCTTGATGGCAATCCAGCAAGCAATAAGAAAGAACACAATTTTTCCAACTTCAGCTAAAGCTCAGATGAACAATATGCTTTTTTCTTAAAAATTAAAAAAAAAAGCACACACCCACAAGCTTCATCGCTCTTTAGAGGGAAGGGTAGTATTGAGCTCAATTCTGTTTTGTCTGACAGTGTAGGTTCACATTGTTAAACAGCAGTCTTGGGAGTTAAGGTGGCAGGTTTTTGCCTGGGGTTTTAAAACAGAAAAGGTGGAGAATCTGGAGAAAGAGAAGAAATATTGTGTGAGAACATGGAAAGACAGCAAGGTAAGGAACCTAGGAGTGATGCTGCTTGAACACAAAAAGGGGCCAGGGATAAATTATTGCGTTCTGAATGCTGCAACCCCTCCATGCAGAGAAAGAAACAGCTTTGAACAGCTGACTGTAACATTTCTATCACCAATGGGATGACTTCCCAGGAGAAATTATCAGACCATCTCCACTAGGTCACTATGATCTGTAAACTGTTAGGGATTGACAATCAAATTCTCCAGTATTTGCTAGCTTTATTTAAAACAGGACAGAGCAACACATCTGGATGAGACCTGCCAGGCTGAGGCAGGATGACCAAAAGGTTGCTAGACTTTTATCCATGCAAATGACTAAATTCCTTCTGTTGGCTCTGTTGAGAAATTCCCATCCTGATCTCACCAGATGATCAATAACAGCCACAAATCTTATATTATTCTTTTTTCTGTTCATCAGCTATCAGGGTCAAACTCTATCATCAGTATTAAAATACGTTAACATAAAGTAAAAGGTAAACTAGAATTAAGTAAAAGCAGATGCTTCCTAAAAATGACCCATGCAGGGAATTTAGAACATCCTCCTTTACAAGAAAGCCACTGAGTTTCTGCATTTCTTACACTATCTTCTTTAAGAGTTTAATACCAGGACATTTCACCAAATGGCTGGAGTGGTCTCATGAAAATATTCTAGCTTTGGTTGAAGGAGGTAACATGGAAAAACGAGCATGAAATTGTCCCATCAGTTGAGAATGACAGCAGAATACTACAACCAGACATTTACAGTCTTCCTTCTGACCTTCCCATCCTTCTGCCTCTGAGTGAGCTTTGTAAGAAGGGACTGGGGTTTTCTTTGGGGTAACATGGAGTGCTGCCAGGAGTACAAATTAAATAAATCAATGAATATCAACCCACAACACACACCACAACTATAAACAAAAATTATTTTATAAAACCATCTTTCAATTTCAATCCTTTCCTGAATTCCCTGAAATAGATAACAGGATTAACAGCTGCATTCCTGAACCCAGTTTGTGCCAACACAGTACCACATATCACAAGCAGCAACACTCCTATGAGTAAAGGAAACAGGACCCCCTAAGGGCTGCAAACTCCCAGTACGTATTCCATGGCACACAACAGTTAAAGCCTTCAGTTTGTGTGAGAAACTAAACCATTTGCTAACTGGCCAAGCAGCTCTATGGTCTTCCAAACTCTCATGGCATCTAGTGACCAGGAACTTTGCCAGTGAACTAGACTGTCTGGTACACCAGTGTGTGAATCCTGCCTCCACAAGAGCTGCAAGATGATAAGCTTCCTTTGCCATGTAGCTGCTGCAGAATGTGACAGTGACAGCTGGATTAGAGATGAAGGGAAGACACAACATCACCTGACTTCCAGTCTGTTCAACAACATAAATCAGAGGGCTGAAGCAGACCTGATCAACAGTTGTAGAACCAGAAATGACATAGATAACATACTCTCAGTAATCAATGTTTCAGTCACAGAAATAATAAAGCAAACTGATTAAACAATACAATTTTAAATATGCACTGCATAAGGGCAGTGTTATATATACTGAAAGTCAGGGGAAAAGATTCTCCCTCACAAAAAATTGCTTCTTTATTTTAAAATCTTCCACAGAGGAACCTTTCACGTTTTTAGTATTCACCCAAAAAGATTTTGAATGCAGTACTATCCTCGCTCTAAATACAGAACCTGACAAAAAGATCTGAAGAGTTTACAAAAAGGGGGGGGGGGGAAGCATATTTTGTCTAGTAGCATTATAAAAGTCGGCTTTGATGACCCTAAAATGAAAAAGGAGAAAAATTAACTTCTTGATAGTGCTACATATTTGAAGCACCCTTATTTTAACAGTGCATTCTGCATCTACCAAATTAACTAAGCTACAAGATAAGGAACTATAGCCTTATGTTAAAACAATTTGGAAACTGATATTCAACACTTACTAATGGCAATACCCACTTTTAATTCTACTTTGCATTCAACTGCCCCAACAAACATTTATTTCACCATTATTATTATAGTTCAGATTTTTTTAGGCTCTACTCCTGCTATTAAAAGTCTTTATTAGTACTGCTTTTCTGTTTCTTTAAACATAGCTTTTGCTTAAAGCAAACCATAGCAACTGCAAAGAAGTTACCTGCACCCCCTAAGCTCAGAGTGAATTGCTCAAGCATTGCTAATTTTGAGGTGGGAGGAGTTGAAGAAATGAGGTCTTTTTATATAAAAAGCTTAAATGACTCATGAAAACTCTTCTGGCATAGCTTATACATGCTTGACAACAACAACAACATATATAGCACTGTCCATCACTCAAGTGCTGTACAAACTAGCCCTAGAACACTGGGCATAACAGGCTGCTTCTCAGAACAGGTAACTGGCTGTTCCCAAGTTTCCTAATCGGCTCTATGAAGTACCTTACACTTGACATTCAAGTGTAATAATCAGTGTTTAAAATAATCAGTGTTTAAAAAGTATATGGTACCTGGCATAACAGTCCAGGAGATTTCTTGTTGACCAACATGTCTGCAAGCAAACAGGTCAACAGAGTCATATCCACATAGTTTCTGACCTTGGCCAAATTTCCAGGCTAGTCACCAGCAATGGTACATTGTCAGTGGTGAAAAACCTGAAGGTTTTCTTCAGCACTCAAAGGAAAGAGCTGCACACTAACCACTAATGGAATTGAAGTGAACAGACTGCTGAAAAGGCCTGTTAAAAAAGAACCAAGATCAACAGACATCTCTGGATGTGAATGCCTGGTCCACCTATCAGTAACTGCATTTGCCAATCACTTTCACAGGTTAATCAGATTACAACCGCTTTTCACTCTCCAGACTTCTTTTTAAGACGTTCCAGAATTTAGCTCCACTAGCGATCTGATATTTATTTTCACACTGCTTTTAGCTAGAGCCAGCTTCTACACACTACTTTTGCCACCCACAGATTTTCCTTTCTGTCAATCCTGTTTCCAGCTCTCAAATCCCTGCATCTTTCTCTGTCACCTAAACATTCCCAGTCATCTGGTCAGCACAGCTAGAGATTTATACTGCTTTGAGTGCCATGGCCCTGGTCCCTTGACTTAATGTGAAAAAATTATTCTAATAGAGAAGCTAAGGCTGGATCACATCCAAAGACTCCGTAGCAATATTGTTCTTCTTTAAGCTCAGATGTTGCAAAAGGAAGTTCAACAGAAATACGATCATATGGAAACAATGTGCCAAATAGTGGCATATCCAAAAAAGTATAAAGTATTACAGACTGCAAAAACAGCCTGATATGTGTCCTGAGAGATGCCAAAGCACCTGGCTTCACTGCTTTTCTCTGCCATCATTGCCAATTAAAATCAAAAAAAGTAAATGCAGAAACTTTCTCAAAGTGCTGCTGGCCTTCCATACTGAAGACAAAGCATCCACAAAGGAAGAGCACCAATCCATCAGATGACACACAAGTGGCTTTCCTTAATTAGAGATTAGCTAACATTAGAATTGGCAAGTGAACAGAAGGCTCCATACACTGCTACTGCTTCCACCTACAACCTTTATCTCAGTTCCTCCGCACCCTATACCGACTACCTACCCCACAGTATTCTCTTTGTCTTCTTCTCCCACTCAATTTTCTGCCTGAAAAAACTCTCCTCCTTTTATGTGCCAGGTAGAACTGTCTTCCTTTCTTTCAATAATTCCTTACACAAATTCCCTTTAGCTTCTTTGTTCCACTCAGTCCTGTTGGGGGGCCTCCATCGCTATTATCCAGGCTGCACCACAGGGGCATTGCTTCAGTCATCACACACTTCGTCATTCCAGAAGACAAGTGTGGGCTTGAAGACCTTCTGTAAAGCACACCTGATGGGGCAACCTGATATCTCAGACCTTACAGTGAGTAGCTGCTCCCTTTTAGCTGTTCATCCAGCAGTGATAACTACTTCTTTGATCCAAAATAAAAGCTTGATGGTCATATGAAGGACAGAAATTAATTCAGAAGTCCTGTGCCCTGGTTTGGAATTGTCTGTCACACAGATGAAGACCACAGAAAGAGACATTCTTTCACATCAAAGGCAGCAGCATTCTGGGTAATCAAAGAGCAACCTTGACAGGGTAAGAGTTAAGTACGAAATAGATCTCAAGACAGAGCTGGCAATTAGCATTTATTCTGCAACATACATAGCATTCTAGAAGCACACCTGGAGCAGCCAGGACCTGCCCTTTTACAGGTGTATGTAGCATTTCACCCAGGGCCTTCCAGCCTGTATAAACCACTCAGCAGCTATAGAAGAATCTCTGTTCACCTCAACATCCTATAAAAAAAATAATTTTGAAACATTCTACAGTAGTTTACTCCCACGAGAGGATCACCTAAAATACACAGGAATCCATAGCAAGCATAGAGCTCTTCAGCTACATCAGGTGTGCAGACATTCCAGTTCCTTTACAGAAACCTGACCAACCCAAGTGTTTTTATGTTACTGCTTTGCTTTCAAAGCACGTGCAGTACTTAACACTTCTGAGGCACTTTATGTTTCCAAAGCTCTATATAAACACCAGTTAATTAGAAACAGCTAACAAGAATATCCCAAGATGCTGAATCTCAGTGTGTAGTGAGGATTTATTCTTTTTTCCTCTCCCCTAAAGCAGGGAAAGTTAAGGACTGAAGGATGCTTAAGAATGTGCTCCCTGAACTGTGGAACAACACTTTCAAGCAAAAGGTGCTATAATACAAACTTCCATTCTGCCAGTGTGTAGAAAAGACCCAGGCCAGCCTGGCCAAATAGACACGGCTCTGGTTCACTGTAACTGCTGAGGAGATATCACACACATTGTCAGATGCAATTTCCATTCACAATAGACATCCACATTGTACACACTCATCCCCTGAACTGGCACTACACTGCAGCCATGCCTCTAGGGGCTCTAAGGAAAACAACTGAAAAGGAACTGCTAATCCCTTAATTAGTGGCACCCGCTTCACCTTCTGCAGGAATGATTTAGAAAGTCTGAATGGGCCATATGTCACACAGGGTGAAAATCTAATAACTGAAAATGACTCAGGTTGTTGGTTCATTTCTCTGTACCTACATCTCAGCTGGGCAAGGCTACTGAAGGGAAGTACTCAGTGTCAGTCGACAACAGCTTCACAAACCACTCATCACTGCCTCTTTCAAAAGCCATCCTCTCTCAAATTTCTGATGGGAGTTGCATTACACCAGGCAAGTCGCTGATCCTAGGTCTCAAGCACAGCTCCAGGAATACACAATTAGGGCCATGTTCCCTTGAATTTTCATAAAGCTCTTGTTTAAGCCACAACAGCAAGGGGATTAACTGTACTTTCCTGGCTGAGCTACTTCACTGCTTGCTAAATAAGAACTGAAGCACATACCATATCCACCAAAGACGCCTGTTAGGTCTCATCATCCATTCTGCTACTCCCTTCCTTAGACCTCCCACGCAATGATTACATCATATAAGAGTCCTACAAAGCTGTCCACTACATTATGTCAAACCCCACAATACTTATTCATCTATCTCGAGATGCAAGTGGCACGAACCAGACTATCCACCATCAACTCAAAGGTCAGAGTTAAAAGCCTCTCTTCCCTTACACTGACATTTCAAGGCTGCTCTCTTCAGGAGCTGCACACACTATTCTATGTGTGAGCATCTCTTACAGTAAAGGAAAAGCAAGGTCCATCTCCCTTTACCCAAGAGTCTACCTCCTTTCTACTCACAAATATCTGAGAGAGAAACACTATTCCATAAAACATGACTCCATTTTCTCCAATCAGGTAAAGAGGGACTCAGGTAATGGAACAGAAAAATAAAGACATTTGGATACCACGGTGAGCATGGACAGACAAGAAAGTAAATTAGCTACCATTATTATAATGAAATGGCTTTCCAAAGGAGGCAATTTGCATGTAGCAACTAAGAAGCAACATAAAGATGCTTTAACAGAACTACTGCTTGCTTTTTAACCCTGTAGCAATGGAACAAGCAGTCACGGCCACTCAACAACCAGCACTCTGGGTTTTTCCTATTTGACTGTCTCTGCAGAGGCCAAGTACCTGACCAGAGCTCCCTCCAAGTGTAATGAAGCCTCACTCTGCATTTCTTCTGGTAGCACAGCAGCTTGTGCACAATCTGAATGCACCGTCTGGAAAAGAGAGGGCAAAGGATTAATGACATTGCATCTTCCCACAATTCTACATCAAGCCTGGAAATATCTCTGAAATCAGCAGCAGGGAAATAAACTCAAAGACTATCAGAGGAGGATGGGAGCTGTGGCTTTGGCCTCCTAAGAGGAACCAACACTCACAAAGAATCTGACAAAATGAAAGAAAGAGGTCTGTATGCCAGTTTAAACTCAAGAGGATTGGACTGACCACAAATGCATGTTTGCTGTTTAATAAATACTTTTCACTCTTTGCTACTCTTACCTAAGGGCCTCATAAACTCTGTGAAATGAGTTACTTAACTTGCAGGCTCCATATATGTGAGATACTGCAAGTTATCGTAAAATCCGGACACAATGGAGCTTCTCAGTTTCTCTGTGCCCGATGATGAAGCTAAAGGAAAGAGGATGTCAAAAAAACTACAGGATTTTTAGTTTAACTGAGCTGTGTGGTTTAATTACATCAAAAAAAAATAGATATCTCTACCAAATTTTCTAGTCTCCTTAAAAAAATAATTTAAGTATGAGCTTTGGAATGATCACGCAATACAGATACAAGCTCTGGAATCCCCCAACATACAGGCAGTGCACT
Source organism: Aleadryas rufinucha (assembly GCA_013397815.1). NCBI lineage: Eukaryota > Metazoa > Chordata > Aves > Passeriformes > Aleadryas > Aleadryas rufinucha. The sequence goes on along the minus strand of VZTH01007037.1, from coordinate 29,121 downwards.
TGTCAAGTGTCCAAATCCTGTAGGTCTCTATAGCATCTAGTGTTCATACAAACTCTCAGGTGCACAAACATTCTTCATAAACAACATCCAAACTAAAAATACAGTATAATGAGTAAATTCTCTAACACTATCATTAAGAACAAGACAAAAAATATATACAAATTTGAATTTGTTAGGCCAAGCTATTTTTAGCTATTGACATGTAGAAAATATAGAAGGAAGACTACAAAAAGGAAAAATACCTTTTTATCCAAATCCCTGTTTCTCAAAAACACATTATCTCATTAAAACCCACATCTTTCTGAAAAGACACTGATGAAAGACATCGCACATCAGATAAACAAGGAGAAATCAAATTCTAAAAATTTGCATGGAATTTATTCAAAATGAGGTGAAAAGTTCAAGATAAGGCTTTAAAAATAAGGCTGTAGCAAAAAAAAATATGCAGAAGGTATACATTATTCTTTTCAGACCTGTAGATAATCCCAAAAATACCACAATGAGGTAGGAACTAAAACTAACTTTGAATAAAGGTAAAACTATTTATAATTGCTGAGCATGACATTAAGTGCTGTATTTCAAATTGGATTCTCATAAATTCAACCAAGAAAAGGAAGCAAACCAGCTAGGATAGACAGCTGTCTTCAGATCAGGAACAGCAATCACTCTGGGGAGTAACCTCCTATTTCTGATGTTACCGGTACTGGACAATGCCCAGCACCTTTTCACTTCTGTATCTGCTTGGCTGTAAGTCAAGTTATGAAGTTATCCATCCTGGTGGGGTGTCTCTGGTTTTCAGAAGTTTTGAAAGCTGAAAGAAAGCTGAGGATTCACAACACACAGAATGGACAAATAGTACCCTTAGTCTAAGCAACCTTGATTGCTCTTTTAAATATTAATATGCCCAGCCTTGAGCAGCTTCATATTGTCACCTTTTAAATGTACTGCAGAGAAGTATGACACTACTTGTGCATTCAGAACATCCACCTTGTCTGCAATAACTGCGTCTGCTATGGGATGGTTTCAGACAGGAGTACAGTGAAAGGACTGCACAAACATGCCAGAAAGAATGGATACAAATGTCCACTGATAGTTGCTACTGCTCATTATTTTTAGTGTTATGAGTTTTCTAGATATGATGTTGCTTTTGAGTCTACTCATTTCACACCTTTCTTGTGAAATTCCAGAGCATTACACCCATCTGCAAATAGTTCTGCAATTGTCATCAAAAAAAAACATTTCTCACAAACTCAATTGAAGTTTACAACCCTTGAAAAGGCACTGTAATTGCAAGGTTATTTGGGCAAAATCAGAATATGCTGAAAAGTTACCTTAAGGGAAAACATCCTATGTGTCTTTATCTTTCCTACAGAATATAGTGCTGTTCACGCCTTGGGGAAATTCAGCACTGTACAAACAGTCAGAGCAAAGCCAACAAACTGTCTAAATCCTACTTCTGCCCTCCAGGCTAAAGCAGTACAAAGCATTGGAGAGGCCCCTGTGGGACACATGGAGTGCTCATGAGTAGCTCTGTCCTCTTGTCTCCTTTTGCCCATCGCTAAGTTTTACCCTGTGCTGCCTAGCAGGCTATTTCAGGCTTAAACCTCCCTCCCTCCCCACACTGCCTTCCAGGCCCCCTGTCAGCCATCCTCGCTTTTTCAAAACTGTCTTTTCTGTTTCTAGACCAAGATTCATCTTCTGTGAAGTGGGGATTGCTGCAATGACTCTGTGTTATGGAACTTCTTTTAGGCTGAAAAGCTCTTTGTGTTAGATCAAGTAGATTAGGAAAACAGTCTGAAATTGAATTGCTTTCAATTTTCTGGCACACGGAGGATTTTTGAAGTAGGAAAAGTTACTGGAAGAGTTCATGAAAAGCCATCCTGCTTCCCACCAGCCACAAAGTGTTATTTCAGCCAGAAGATTGCTGTATGAATAGGACTCCACCTGAATTCAAACTTCAAATGAAATCACAGCGCGTTACCCCACAGACACTTACACATAGAGATCCATAGGAAATTCTTTCATCATGTGTGTTACAATGAATTCCACCATCAAATCTGACAGAAAAGAAAATGATAAAGTAAGTATTGAGCTGGCTACTGTTAACTTCTAGTAGACTACAAGGAAGTCAAACTGCCCCACCTACCTATCTCTACCAGACAATAGTCCTGCTTAGATGAAAAGGATTTCACTTTTTTGTTTGTTTGTTCTAAAGAACATTAGAAATTTGCTAGAATTAGAAAAGAAACTACTGGAAACTGAGGGTACATACTGCAATTTGCTTTGAGGCACTGCTTCCCCATATGGTTTCCCCCACTGTAGTCAAATAAAGACTATTCCATGAATTCTGATGTCTAGAATTGCTCTCGTATTTCAAGCCCTGTCACTAATGGAAAATTCCATTAAGAAGCACATTTTAGGAAATTATTCTTGCCAGAAACAATGCACAACCTAGATGTTACTTAAAGAGACATTGTAAATAACACCTATTTTTCCTAAAACAAATTCTGAAGCAAGTAAAGCTAGTTTGATCTCAACATAGGCTAAGCGTCTGCTTAAGACTAATTCAGGGGAAAAAAAAAAAAAAGAGAATGCATCTAACATTTCAGGGCTTCCAGTATGAAGATAAGAGGAAAAGAGTATAGAAATGTAATTGGGAGAAGCTAATAAATGACAACTGAATGTGTGTGGGGGTGTGTTCAACCCAACTTCAGCATGAAATGCTTATACCAAGCCAGTGGTAACAATCATGAGCTGTAACCTCCTAGGGCAGTAACAGCCCAGCAGTGTGACTCAACAGTGACTAAAAACAGTGTAGGTGAAGAGTGTATGAGATCTGATAGCTCTAGAAAGATTCTTCATGCAGCTGTTATGTGTTGGCTTCAACAATCACATTTGAAAATGCTGAAGTCTAAGACTTCAACACTATCAGCCTGAACAGCCAGGCTCCATCCATTTCTGAACCCATATATGCTTTTGGCCTCCACAGTAATGAGAGTCACAACTTAATCATGTGCTGCATGAAAAGCTTTCAACTACGCCTCCATATCCCCAGGCAAAACCAATCCTAGCTACTAACATTCCTGTTGGTGTTTTGCTCAGAAAAGGCTCAATGCCCAGCAAACACACTCACAAATGTGTACTTTTCATAGGTTTGCCATCATCACACCATCTACGAAGTACTTGTCACTGCTACCACACTCTCCTAAACACTGAATTTATTAATCAACTGTCCTCCCTCTTGTTAATAACTCAGGTCAAATGGGCCAAGGAGCTGCTGCAAAACTTTCTGTAAATGCATATAGGATTTCTTGCTACAGAGCTGCAGTCCTGGATTTGTCTGTGAGGTAGCCATGTCCGAAGATGGGCATGGATTGCTGTAAAAATCTTCAGTATGTAACTGTCCTTCTTTTAAGTCCATCCACTGCTACACTTAATCCTCAAATCTCATATTTCTATTGCTCAACAAGAGATGCTTCAGGAGCCACAAACACACACGTGCTCTGACAACACTCACCGAGCACTGCACACACCAGCGGGCGACAGGGCAGGTTCTTGTCTGCTGCTTTCTTCCGATGTCTCATTGGCTTCAAAGACACAAAGATGAAAAGAAGTCAGCAGGAGCCTGAAGTGACAGTCTGTGTATTACTGTATTTTTCAAGCAAACAGTACCATCAGCACAAGCTTCCCTCTGTCTTTTTCTCTAACTGCCATCTTACACATATTAACCCTAAAGGCCATGGCTGGAGCAAAACTGTGCCTACTTTCCAGCATGCTGATACTGGGGGTTTGTTTCTCTAGCTGTGTAGCTGGAGGGCACTGTTCTACTGAGGGGAGAGATCCCAAGACAAAAACAAATCACACAGCAACTCCTCCCCCTTGGTTAACATACTGATTTGTTTCTGACCCAGACTTCTGCCAGAAGTCTGACTGGCATTCTTAACAGTGTGTGCAGTAGTCAATGGCTTTGGTGTTCATTGTAACAGACCAGAAAGGCTAACTGGAGAGCAAATTTGTTGTTACGTGGTAATGACAAACATTCTTGGAGTGTGGTCTCCATAAAGTAAGATGTTTGTTTCTTTCTTGAACAGCAACACTTTCAAATGCTGCTTCACTGTCAGATGAGGTGGAACTTGCCAGTACCACAAAGACAGAATGCATCAAGTTAGGATAACCATTCAAGTTACTTGTGACTACAGACCTTCATGAGCCAGGTAAGGACACTTCCTCCACAGGAAAAAGCTCTGCAAAAAACCCTTTCCTCCCTGAAGGTGAATTACTCCACCCTGAATGAAGCGTAAGCCAAATAAGAGCGCTCAGTGTAACTCCAGCTGGCTATTATATATCACATGAGGGCTAATGCTTGCTAAAGATTAAGGCAGAACATTCTCTCCACCACTGATTTCCTCAGAGACCTCGTAATACACAGCTCCTTGCCAGCTGCACAGGCCTCCGAATTCACTGACAGGGCAAGCAGCTCTTTGTTCTTTGAAGAATGGAGACATTCTAAGAGCAATTTCAAAATCATTCCCCAACTACTGCATTTCTGACAATATTTCCACATGCCTTAGCAATTTAGGTTAGATGTCTGTGACACAATTTTCAACATACACTTCTCATACATAGTCAAATCTTCTGTGTTTGCATCCTAAAGAGAAAACAATCTGGAGGAAAAGACTCACCATCCTGTGTAGGTTTACACGAAAATTCATGTTGTCATCATGAAGAAAAGCATTAGCATATTGATCCTATTGAAAAGGGCAAGAAAAGGGAGGAGATATGAAAAGCCCAACACCCTACAGTTGCCTTTCAAACCACACGTGTTTCAGTGTAAAACTCCCAAGATACAGCCAGAAAGTTAAAAAGCTATCTGTCCATTTCCTCCTGTCCCACCCATGCTTCCAGTCATACAAAAGTAAACCCCTCCTGATCCCAATTCCACTTTAGGAAAATAAATTGCTAACAAAACAAGCAGTAGTTTAGTGTAACTTGCTCCCCCTTAGCTCATTCAAACTCTGGACTGCACACACCATCGTGTCACAAGCTTAACAAGTGCTCCAGGTGTATAATAGATGAGGTGGTTCTCCAGCACACCAGTTCTGTGACTGTGTGGATAAAGGTTTAAATTGGCATTTTGATGCCAGAAGCTATTGCAGTACTAGCAGATAGGTTTATGAGCTGTTCCACCCCTCAGGCAAATCTCATTCCAAGACCACCTCTAAATTAAAGAGGCTTCTCCAGATAATGTACAGCCAGAATAGGTAATAAATACACCCTTTCTTTAATACCAGAACCAAAGAATGCCCTTGTTATGCAGAAACAGAATTTCTTATCTTGTGTTATCTATGCATGCACCTGAAGAACAAGTACCAATGCCATTTAATTAGAAAAATTTGAAATGTAGATGATTAGTTTCCAGGGTGCACCCCGAAGAAACATCATTACAGAATCCTTACATTGGCTATCAACCTCACTGCTTTTTATTCTTTAAGAATGAAAGGTCTTTACTTGCAAGTAAGCAAAATGTAAATGCCACACAAACACAACCACCATTCAGGACATCAGTCAGCCATTAGAACGTACTCCCCGTGACACAGGGCCACATTCAGCCAGGACTGCTGACATAGCTCTGCAATGCTTTCTCACCCTACTACCATATTTGCTACTTGTCTTGCTTGTAGGGACCCACAAACACGTGACTTACTTTCAAACTCATATCCTTCTTTGGCAGAAGGGATATGGCACAACTCGTGTTTACCACCAACAGCACAGAGCTGAAAGCCATTAGCACATTACTCATCTAAAAGCCATATCACAAGGTCACTCAACAACTAAGAGAGAAAAGGCTTAGGTTCAGTCTTTTTTCTCGTTATCCCCAGGAGCTAGCTAACTCAAATAAGATGATCCAATTTTCAAGTTTCAAGTCAACTTTAACAGTACTGCATCAAGTATTATATATTAATATTAACAAACATTAAGTGCCTGAGGACCTCACCACTCAGTATCACTGTGGATATTCAGCTCCTGCTCCACAGGAGGCAGGGGGATAGAGCCCTGTAACACACCATCTGCTGAGCAGCTCCACACAAGAAACCTACCTCTGCTATGCATGTCAGGATAATGAGGCACAGCTTGCCACTGTGCAGCCGGTGCTCATCTGCAAAGGAGAAAAAACAAGTCCTCCGTGAGCCACACAAAAGCCTAGAAAGGCTGAAAAGCAAGACAGCTGTTGCAGCAAAAGAAAAGCCCAGCTTGAAGATTCTTCATAGTCCTACTTCCTCCATGATAGCTAATAGTTTACTCTAATTAAGCACTCATTTCCAGCCTGGCCACTAAATCCCACCCACTTGTCACCAGTCTGCACCAACAGCAAAGGTTCAGATTTGAACTTCCAATGGCACTCTAACTATCCACTGGGCTTCTGTCTCATTCAGTTTTACTTCCACAGATATTCTAAATACTGTCTTTCTGTCACAGCAGAGACACACTGTTCCCTCTCTTAGACAAGGTGGAAAGCAAAACATCACCTTTGCTGTAGGTTATGAAACAAGCAGCAAAGCTTTCACAGAGACGCAGCACTGTGCAGCAGCACAACTGCTGACATTATGCTCCAAGTTCCAAGTTTTAACCCCAATACTGAGAGACACGACCTACTTTGCTCTGTGCAAAACCACGAAAGAAGGGAGTCTGCAAAGACTTAGCATTTTCAGCCAAGAGTTTCACCCTGATCGTGTTCCACAACTTCCTATTCATCTCACAACTTCAAACAGCTTTTGTCCTGAATGACAGCTGGAGCAAAACAGAGGGACTAAGGCTAAAGAATGGAATTTTTATTTGGATTATTTAAAATTCCTCTCAATTTTAACCTTGAATATAAAAAAACCCCAAGACACATATAGTCATGGGGTAACGTAGGATAGAACAAACCTCTGGTTCAATCCTTGCTCAAAGCAGGGCCAGGTAAGATCAGGCTGTAGAAGGCACTGTCCAATCAAGCACATTTAAAAATCTTTGTTCTAAAAAACAACGCACTTGGACCACACAGCCCCAAACCCACAAAAACAAACCAACAAAAAACAACACACTGATAACTAAATTGTGAGGAGGCTTAACACTGCACATTCCCAAGATTTCCAACAGCTCCTCTAAAGCATAGGCATGTCATCCCAGACATCTGCCTTAAGAGTCAAACTCAAAGGAGAGGGATATCTGAAACAGTCAGACACACTTTCATATAAATCAAAAGACAGCATCAGCCAAGTTCCTTCTTTGCAGGTGACTTTTATGAACACTTCGCTAGCTGGTGTTTATATGGTAATTATAAAAACAGATAGGATGGGCTTGGCTAGCTGTTCTGTCTAGTTTGACATCTCTTTTGTTTTCTGTTCTTTGCTGCTCAGGGACAGATATTTACCAACAAGATGTACCCTGAAGTGTGCTGATTTCATCTCGCAGCACTAAGTAAGATGAAGAGGAATTTTGGAATGGGAGAGTTAAAAGTCTCTCCTATCTCCTTACCTCAGCTAAAATGTTTAAGTGTTAAGTTTTGTACTCCAGCAAGCAGGAGAAATGGCCTAGACTAACACTGATACACAAGAGGCTTGTTATTTTTACATTGTAAGGCCTCCTTGTATATTTCTGTAGATGCTGCTACCACTTCTGTCTCTGGGGATCATGCTGGAAAGGCTCCTGTTTGACACCACAAACTCTGCCTTCCGCCAATTATTGTGAACATCAGACCATTTTCGGGAGCTATGGGGCAGCTATGCAAGCAGTTACTTTCACAGCACCCTTCATTAAAGCAACAAAGCAGACCACTTTGCACAGGGAGGTGTATCAGTATGAGCCTGTTTCACAGATGGGAGAAAATGACACACAGGTTTTGTTTCTCCCAAGGCAGCTGCCTCTGACTGACACAAGAGAGGCTAACAAGAGAAGGATCTAGCAAACACAGTCTATTAAATTATGCTCTCTGGGACAGGACCAAAACAACTGTCTAGTCCTGGATGTGGAACAAACCAGTTTCCCCTCTAAGTGTTCCCAACTGTCTCAAGACACATGGAGTAAATGAGAATTATTCATTCTTCTTGTTATATTGGTGTCACATAGAATCACAGAATTGTTTAGGTTAGAAAAAACCTTTAAGATCACAGAGTCCAATTGTTAATCCAGCACTGCCAATCTCCCAGTAAACCATGTCCTTAACTGCCACATCTACTTGCCTTTTAAATACCTTCAGGGATTGTGACTCGAGCACTTCCCTGGGCAGCCTGTTCCATGCTTGATCTTATAAGAAAAAAATTAGGCAGTGCTCCATCTATAATCAAAAGATAAGGACAGGAATATACCCACTAGAATTAGTAAGTATTGGTTTGGAAGGCACACCTTTTTTAAATGATCAATCAGTGGAGCTCAATGCCACCAACTGCTATGGTGGGAAAGATATTGGGTCTATCAGCTGCACAAATTTCAAACCTTATACAACCTAGAACCAAAGTAAAGAAAGAAAGAAACATCGATTCTTGTCTCATAACACAATAAACTCATCTCTCACTGGCTTGTTTAGGAAGGAATCCCCTGCATCAAATTTCACTCTATCTGAAACTAATCCAGTGTGGCAGTTCCCAAGGCCCTGTGCAGACTTTCCACATTACAGTGACTAATAAGTGCAGAAGTTAAATTGAAAAACATAAAATTGTTCCATCAGACTTGGATCAGCACTACAGACTCTGAGAAAAGCAAATGAGAATGATTAGAGAGCTGGTAAGCCCTCCTCATGTGCATGATCTACTAAAATGACTGAGCCAAGATTGATGTAGTTTAGTTCAAAAGACAAAAGCAAGAGGAAACATGAAAGCAGATTTCAAATATGTAAGGGCTGACACAAAGAAAAAAGAAATAATCCATTCTCAATATCTATCTTGGAGAAGATAACTAGTAATTAATTTAAACCATAGCAAAGAATTTAGGAAGCACACAAAGTTTTCTCACAGTAAGGATAGTTAAACCTGGAATGGATAGTCTGAAAATGATGCTCCACTACCACAGTGTCTTCATCCAACCTGTCAGCAATACCTCTAAGAAAAGATATAGATAAACCTGATTCTGCCTTGGTTCCAAGGAGTTGTGGTTTAACCCCAGACAGCAACTATGTACCATGCAGCTGCTCATTCACTCGCAATGCTTCTCCTCTCTCCACAGTGGGGAGAAGAATTGGAAATAAATCATGTGGGTTGAGATAAGAATAATTTCATAACTGAAACCTCATCATCATAATCATGATAATCATAATAATCATCAGCAGAGTGAGAGAAGGTAACAGAATCGAAGAGAAACAAGTGATGCACAATACAGTTCATTATACAATTGCTCACTGCCTGCTGCCCATCCCATCCCCAAACAGCAGTTGTCCCCTTCTGGGTAACTCCCCCAGTTCACATACTGGGCATGACATTCTACGGCGTGGAATATCCCTTTGGCCAGTTCAGGTCACCTATCTTGGCCATGCTCCCTCCCTGCTTTTTGTGCACCTCCTCACTGGCAGAGCATGAGACACTGAAAAGTCCTTGATGCAGGGTTAGCACTACTTAGCCACAGCCAAAATATCAGTGTGTTATCAACATCATTCTCATACTGAATCCAAAATCAAAGCACTCTACCAGATACTAAGAAGAAAATGAGCTCTGTCCCAGCCAAAATCAGACAGGGGTGCACTAGATATTTTCATGAAGTTCCTTTTGGTCCTAATCTCGATTACTACTTTTTCTTCAACTAGCTTGGCTACTGAACAAGAGCAAGACAGCCAAATACAATTTCATTGCAAGCTAGTAGGTAAAAGGAAACTGCCTGCTCTCATTCAATGCTAAGCATTCATGAAGTTCAGTAATTGATGTATCATAGCTCTGCAGGTATCTTCATATGTCTGTTGTTATATCTAACTTAACAGCGGAAGTCGGTAATAGGCTGAAATATGGTGCAACGATCACTTGTTATGTTCACACTGTGGTCCTGCCCATATAACCACTGGACAAAATAGCACCCTTGGGCACCCTGAGCAGGAGATTAAGCAATACTTTAACTCCAGCAAGCTGAAATTAACCCCCCCAGAACTACAGGAGAAACAAAAAGCACAACGTGGAAAGATACTTTCTCAAGCAAATTACGGCCAGTGCAGTCTAAGTTACTGCTGTCCTATTTATAATTACAGAGCTGCCTATTTAACCAAAGGACAAAGGAAGTATTTCCTTCTAATGCTGAGCTTTGCCCCCTCTGTCAGTTCCTAAATGTTCTTAAAAATACAGTTCTCTGGTCTCAGACTTGCCCTCTCTGACAGATTGTTGTGAATCAGATATCTTCATACCTTTGGCATATAGACAGGCTTGGTTTTTAGGTATTATCATTTATTATTACATTCTTTCCATACCTGACACCTCTCCTGCCAGCATTAGGTCTCTACTACTTTCCTAAGTCTTATCTCACAATAAGAAATCACTTAATTTTTTCAAAAGGTGAAATCTTCAATCTTTTAAAGAGACTCCACTTCTATTTCTGGAGTCACTAGGCATGTTCTTGTGCCCTCCTGACTTCAGAAACACTCTTTGCTGCATCCACAGAACTCACTTACCTTTTGTGTCCTGCATCACAATTGAGCTGTACTTCAAGAAGGTTATCAGCAGGTTGCTAGTTTGCACATCAGCATCCAAAGGCAGCTCTGCAGAGCTTATAACTGGAACGAAGCAGATAAGACACATTTATCCTATACAAATACAAGAAATAGCTATACAGAGAACTAAGACACACACTCACAGGTCTAGGGCAGGATCAGCTCACTTGCAGGGGCACCTGACCTCCTCCTCTCCCATGACCACCCAGGAAAGATTTCGTTATGAAGACAGGTACCACTCCCTCAGAGACCATTTCTCCTGCTCTAAGCACAGGCTGTGGTACCCTGCAAAGTGATATGCTTCTGTGTCCTGCCCCTGCTCCTCCTCCCAGGGAGATGAGCCCACTGTTTTAGCACTCACCAACATTCCCAACCTAGGGAGCTCTGGATATTTGCACTGATATCCAATTAATTCTTACAAGCAACACAGATAACATTGACACCATTCTTAATTTGGAAAGAGATGTGCCAAACAAAGGTCCTTCTCTTGTTTCAGCAATTTTGAAATTTTAGTTCCAAAAGGTCTGTGTCAATTCCATTCTTCCCTCCAACAGTCTCTCTTGCAGAAGCAACACACAAGACATAATGTAACAATTATTGCCTAACGCCAGTAACAGAAAAGAAAGGCAGAAACAGAAGCTTTATAAAAATCAAGAAGCAAAAGCAGTCACAGCTTGTGCTAGATACATCACAACCCAGCAGGGAGCAGAAATGTACTTTCCATACCCGCAGCAGTTCATTGGCATTTCTCTAGGACACCAGCTGTACTTTTGACACCTTAACAGTGGACATCATCTGCCTTAGACTTTACAAGAAGCTACCTCATTTCCTCAGCTAATTGCACAATGTGCCTCCTCGCTCATTCCCCATTCCCCATGCACCATCTGAAGCACTGAGTTTATGAGCTGTCAAGCCTCTATCATGTGACTGAGCCACATTTTTACTGATGACTGAGCCTGAGCTGTCCTAAAGGGCCATTCTCTGCCTTTCCATTTGGAAAGCTTTACAAGAAATATTGAAAGGGAGGAGAAAGATCAATGGGAAGCATCCATCATGCATTTACCTGCAGATCCTGCCAGATAAGACTGATAACATTTAAGATAAAGCAGCTCAGGCAAAAAAATCTCCAAGCTGATGGAGCTAGCCTAGGAACACTTCAGTAAAGCACTTAATACAGTTATGTATAAAAAAATTAAAAGTGAAGGAAATAGGTGGGAATGCATAAAGAAATTTAATGTACATCAAAGATCTGGCAAACAAGACACAACTGGAGAAATTACTGGTCTGAGAAAAAATTGCTGCTTGAATTCCATAGGCATCAGTTTAGAGAACAGTTCTCTTTCTTTCTGTATGACCTGGACATAAGAAACAGTTGCTTGCCAACAAACCTGCTAATGGCAGAAAGTTGGGATATATAAACACAGAGGAGTATCAGACTGCACACAAAGAACGGGATAAAAACAAGGACAGATAATAAATACAAGATGAAATTAAACAATGCAAGCCATAGGGTCAGGAATTCAGGGATTTATTTCCATGGTAAGATGAGAGCTCACCAGTTGCAAACAAAATACCATGATCACATCACGAGATGACAAGCTACCAACATGAAGGGCTCAGGAGTGCAGTTCTACAACATATACCCAGAAATGCACTTCCAGAAGAGACACAAACACTGTAATGCCCTGCACAAGGTGCTGGTGAGGCCTTGTCTCAAACACTGTGCATAATTATGCAGAAGCCATGTTCAAAGAGGATTGACTTAAACTTGAACAAGTTTAAAGACAGGCTAGTATGCTGACCAGAGGAACAGAGTACCTTTCTTGTGAGACAGCAAAACACACAGGTGAGCAAGCCAACCCGTGAAAAAGAGCCATCTCTGTTTCAAGGGAGGGTTAACTGCATGATAAATGGGTACCAATTGACAAGAAATGCAGGTTGCAAAGTTGAATATTACTAACCAAGGAACGAGATGCTGAAACTGCCCCCCAACAGAAACTACTGGGAAACAAATTTAACAGATTTAGTCAGAGCTTGATAAATTCAAAGGATTCTATGATGATATGCCTGCAAGCACAGGGCACTAAGTTCAAGAGTCAAGGAGATCTTGTCTAGGGCTATGCAACTGTCCTGACATGACAATAACATGACTGTTCTGGCTGCCTAGGGGGTCAAACTCACAGGTTCTCACATTCAGGAGGTCATAGGTGGCTTGAATTACAATTGACCAAAGTCTCTCTCCTCTCATGCTATAAACACAGCCTAAGACAGGGGCCCCTTTGCACTGGAAACACATCTGCAGACCACAGTACACACATCTTAAGTACTATATCGTATCTTTTCTGTCTATCCTTGGGAATGCTCAAGGCTTTTCTCACTGTTGAGGAAAGAAAAACAAGTTTATCATGAGATTGGACCTTGTAAGAAGTGAGGAATTACATCTGATTGTTGGATGACTAAGTTGGGGGCTCTGAGGGGAAGTAATTTGATCCTGTACACAACCATATTTTGGTTTAGAGATAGGTCTGCTTTAATATAAAACACCTTTCACAATTCAAGGCTTGTACCTCAACCCTGTAATGAGGCAAGTAAGGCTTCAAGTGGGGCACGGGCAGGCACAGAAGTATGAAGGAGACAAGCCAGCAGTAAAATACAGGATTCTTTAAACCGTGCACTGAGAGGCTCAGAGTACAGCAAAGGTTCTTGTGGAACTCGGGATTATACAATCACCTTCAATACAAAACCGTAGCCCTTGGAAACAACAGGTCAAATAGATCAATGTAACTTCACCATTCGAATCACATTAAAAAATCATAATGGGGCTTTTAAGTTATAAAGGTTGCACAGCCCCAAGCGTGAGCTGGTTTAGTTCATTCAGTCTTGAAGACCTGGGGCTCCTGACATGTGCCAGGCTAATGTGCCAGGTCTGTTGGCAAAGTCTGTGCAATGAGACTGGAAGCTTTTTCACTCCCAATATTATGAATAGCTCAAAGATTTAGCTAAAAGTCTGAAAAATGTATTTATATCCCCAGTGGATCCTTCTTGAGCTGTTACAATGAACGTAGTGAATGAATATTTAACAACAGTAAGCAAACTGACATTTAGATAACTATGGTGACAGGCACACTTGATTTACATATTATGGATAAACAGTTTCTAGCAAAAGCCTCATTTCTCAAAAAAAAAAAAAAAAAAGGAAGAAATCACACTGAAGAACACATTGCTGCTTATCCTGGTTCATGATACAGACCTTTTTTTAACACACATTTTGAAACTTTACAAGGTCTTAATTCACACTATAGGTTAACAGCCAGAGAAATTTCAAACCAGAATATGACCCCATTTTTTATCCCAGACAGCATAAAAGAGAAGCACCTGAAACTCACAGATGGATTTCTACATGTTACTGTAAATTGAAAACAGTTCAACTACACATTTTTTAAATGCAGGAAAAAGAAAGCAATCTTCTCATTCCAAAGCCAAAAAATCTCTTGTTAACTGGCAGCCATGGGCAATTTTTACAGCTGAGTTGCAAGACCTAAGTAAACGAGGAAAATTCTGACATATCTTTGAAACAGCAGTACTCAAGCACCACCAAACTAAACCAAGCCAAAGGCCATGAAAAAATACAAACAATCAGAGTAGGGATCAGCAAGGTGACAGCAGAGAAAAATAAAGCAAGCTTCCCAATGCAACTACTGCATATTAAGATCAGATCCTCTTCTTAAATTCAGTAACCTTACAAGCCACAAGAAGCCTTAAACTTCACAAGATCACTGTCTCTGCTGAAAGCAGGATGGAGGTTTTGTTTTAATTTTGTTTTGTCTTGTGGTAAATGAAAAAAAAAGAAAAAAGTGCAAGCAAGCTGTAGATGTAGGTAAGCACAAACTCTGTCAGTTGTGTAATATGGTGTGGGGGCGGATACATTTGAAATGATACATTGAACAGAAGCCCACAAAATGCCCATCCCTCCACATTCTATGCTATATGCACACAGAGACTTGAGACATAGGGGACTTTTTATCTGAAGCTTTTGTTATCCATGGCAACCAGATAGAATTCATCCATGAGGAGGATCATCATTAACTAGGGTATCAAATGACCTGAATAGCTGATATAACTGAGTAACCCAGGCTGCTTTTATCCAGAAATATTTTAAAACTTGGCTCTATTCAAATTGACTCTGTTCCTTCATTAAACACTCTTCAGCTCAGGTGCCATTAAAGTATGTGAAAACAGCCATTTCATTTCTTCTCTTAAACTAGGCTATATCTATCCACACCTTAAAATGAAAAGGTTTTATTTTAAATTCTTTCAAAGCATATTTATGTGGACACATAACATCGCATTTAGAAGAAATATCTCAGGGTAAGCAGTCCTTTACAAAGCCTATCAAAGAAAAGGCAATAATAAGAGGGAGGAATACTTCCACACCCAGACTGAATTCAAATCCCAATTAATTCAAAGCTGAGGACAAGTGCATTAGCGACAAGCAGGAATCCACAGCGATTCTCTGTAAATCTGTTCCAATGACAAATAATCCCAGGCAAAGGACCTGACACTAGAAATATTCATAAGTAAAAGCCCACACAGAATAACTAATGAGCTGGGTGTACCTTCATGCAGATATTGGGGCAGTACTGTTTTCAGAAGGAATATCAGCATAATTTCATTGAGCAGTACACAAGGCAAAATAAAAATAAATTTGAGTCAAAGAATCTTGCTCATGTTCAGTAAGACAAGTCACTCCAGGAAGAGACCACCAAGTTACATCTGCTCCAGGCAGATCTCATTAGTTGCAATCTTCAGAAAATAGTTTGCTATTTATTTTACAGTTTTAAATTATTTTTCCTCAGGAAAATTAAGAAATTCTGTTTCTTACCATCTGAAGAAGGCGGGGTGGTTCCAAGTGGAGTGACAGGTGTTGTTGGAATTGGGCTCGTTGGTGTTGTCATCAGGCCCATTTCAGGATGGCTCTGAGAGAAAACACAAATGCACAGGTCAACTGCTTCCCCAGGCACTGGAAACACAGACCACTACTTGTACTGTTCCATGCTATTGCACAATAGACATGACTAAAGAAGTCTCAAGAAACTTCAACCTCTCCTCCAAAGAGCTAGGCCATGGTTCCTGACCTCGGATGTCTAATGATTAAACTGTACATCAATTTCTCTACTCCACAAAACACAAAAATAAATCAGAAAGTGGTGGCTCTCCTCAGCAGACAGAAAAAATGCCTTTCCCTAATGGAGAATGGGACAAGGTTTGCAAAAGCCTACAATATTAATAGCTTCTAATTCCCCCTAAAACAACCCAAGGATGTGCATTTGAAGTCCTCCTCCAAGATCCTTTCACTTCTTTCTAAGAGCAAATTCTCCTCGCTCCTGCCCCCCACCTGTTCATATTCAAAGATGATGGCAATTTATTACTTTCCTGTCTCATTGTGCCCAGGCACTGAATGAAAACAGTGCATAACATAAATAATACTATCATTATCGATCCGCTCAGCTTCCATCAGCCAGTTACTCTCCCCATTTCATCTTGGCTAACAGTTGTCTGCCTAATTACTGCTTTGACTTCACTCTTTGCAAGCTTCCAGACCTATCCACACTGGTGAGAGCGTAGGCAATCTGCCATGCTATTTTTGAGTCTGGCTGCCAAGCAAAGTGTCCATTTCATTGGGCAAGTTTTACATAAATGTATCATCTGCCTTAATATATCATCACAATTTCAAAATAAGAGAAAGATACAGAACTGCTGATTTGATGTTAGCTCCACAGGATTTTTCACAAGTGGATATCCTCTACACTGCCTTTGAATATCTCATTTTATGAGCAACTATAAACGCATGTATTTTATGGGAAGCACAGACACACATACTACAATTCAAAGACAACTTACATCCCTACAGCTACCAACCTAAACTTTAAAATACAATTTTTCAATGAAAGTCTTACATAAGCCAAATTTCCTTATACAGGTTTTGGGGGCTTACCTTCTTTCTCCAGAACAGTAAAGGAGAGTTGAGAGACAAGAGTGCCACCCAGCAGCAAACCTGAGCACCCACAGCTGGTGAGCACACACTTAATGCTTCAGATATCCACACAACTGAAGCCCTGCTCTTCCCATGTGCCACACAGCAGCATGGAGCCATTCACGCAGCACCAAGCAATGGACACCAGCTTAGACAAGAGCATTCATCAGCTTTTATGAGGTTTTTTCAACATGACATGACCTACCTTGCCCTCTCTCAAATGAAGGATTACAGACAATCCACCTAAGGATATCAGTTCTCCAATTCAACCCACTGATCAGTGGCTGCTTCAACTACCACTTTCACAAATAACTAGTCTATCCTTTTATTTTTAAGAGCTTTTACTCTAGCTGATCTTTTTCTGCTCTGCTCTTTTCCCTGTCAAATGCCTCTCTTCCCTCAGGAATATCTTGACCACAGAAAGGCCTGAGTTGGGAGTTGTTATTACACAGAACTGAAAAAGCAGAAATCTCTCAGAAGTGGTAGGAATGAATAACCTGGGAAAAGATAAGCAGGGAACCTCAGCAAATTACCCATCTGTGAAACAGAAGCTTTCTTCAGAGGCTGTAGATCTGCTTATCAGATCTCTTCCATCACCACTACTGTCAGGAGTCACCAAAGATCTCCTCTGTCATGCCAAGTGTCTAGCTCGTGATGTATTGCTGCACTCGGAGGACCTGAATAAACTGGGGAAAGGTGTTAACTGTTTTGCTGATGTTGTTTTTCTCACTGATTACAAGCAGTACCTACAAACCAAAATTAAAAGCCTGAATCTGAAGGTTTTCCTAAACACATCAGGCTACCCTTTCAGCACGATCACGGGATCAGACAGGCTCATTATCTGCCTCCCAGCAGCAACCACCTCTGCAAACTCACATAGCATTTAGAAAAGCATCCAGAGATTTGTGATCAGAGCAGCCCACTGCCTCTCAGAAGGCTGTTTCTCCACCATAAAAAGCACAAGGACAAGCGCTATGCTCCAACAACTGGTTCCCATGCCAAAGGGGCTGGGCTCTCCAAGGAAGTCTGAACACAAAACAGTATTTGAAACAAAAATTGTCCCATGTCATTTAGTCCCTAAGTGAAGAATACCCAAACAGACAACAACATGCAGTCCATGCACACCCATACAAGACTATTAATCCAATTTGGGAGCTGAATCAGCCTCTTTCTCTCAACCCTAACTTAACAAAACTGTGATTTGCTCTGAGAGCTACAGCAACCGGTTTGCTCACTCCATCCTGCCTCTAAGTGAAGTATCAATAGGGCACAGAAGGCACTCCATGCAGCCCTTTCCATTCCCTGGCAAAATTAATCATTCCAACACGAACTGTGACCTCAAAACTCTACTCATTTACTATCAAGGCAGGAAGTATATCATAAAATTCTTCCCAGGCCCTGGCCAGCTTCTCACCTTTCATGCTGGTCCTATGACAAGTACACAACAGGGGGAAAAAAAAAAACCAAAAAAAAAAATCTTTTCACCAATTCTTTTTCTGGATCTCTGATTTCAAAGACATCCACTACAAAGAAATGGGGAAACATTCCACTGAAACTCACTTGTGCCAGAACTGTGATGAAATTCCGGTTTAAGTGAACAGCTTCATAGAGGGCCAGAAGGATTGCTTCATTTGTTCTGTGGGAAGGATACAGACAAAGGCACAGTTAGTGATCAGAATACCAGGAGCCAAGTTTTCAGAAGCATGGCCTATCTGAAAGAAGAAAATTTTTTTTTTCAACTATGGAAAGCTCTGCCTCTGCAATCCAGTTGTTCTTCTAATTATTAGTAGTACTAATAATAGTACTAGTAGTAGCAACCCACAAAAATAGCTATTTTTAGAGCACAACTACATTCTTTGTTGCCTTCCTGCTGAAGGTGTCCCTGGTTGCTCAGTGTTTTCCATTTAAAATCTCTCTTTAAGAGCAGAGGGTCCTAAAGACACTAAAATCCCTCATTTATCAATTGCCCCCTGGATTTAGAAAATACTTTGATGGGGGCCAAAGTGCACAAACCATCGCCTTCCTCGTGCCACCTCTGACACACCCATTACGTGTTATAAATGCCTCCTAAAACCACAGGAGGTTTTTTTTAATAGACTTCATTATAAGCAATTCAGCTGTGTCTCCTCCTGCTGCACCCTTCTTACGGAAGGGCAAATCCACAGTTTGCAGGGGTGTGGTAGCATTTTAGTGACAGGAGAACCTGCTCCTCTAGTTTGCTTTGTGACATTCAACAGCTCTGTGACGGAGCGGATCGCGCCGGCCAGTTCATTGTGTAAATAACATCTGTGCACTTACTGGACAGAGATCTTCTCGTCAGCATCTGCTATGAACATGCTGCCCACCTATGGAAAGAGAGAGCATTGCACAGCAGGAACTTGGGAAAGCTATTAGAAAGGCAAGAGACAACACATGGATACAAACACATTTTATTTTGCTCTACTGTCACTGACCAATGCTTCACTTTTCGAATCACAAAAAAGGAAAAAAAGAAAAAAAGGATTGGATCTTGAATCTCAGCCTGGATTAGTTTATTAGTTTGCCATTCTGTAACAGGACAACAGGGATTATTTCCTATCCGCTTGCCCCAGGGTGGCTGCAGTTTTACCCAAGTCACTCCTGACAGACAGCTGTCAACATGGAACTATCCTTACTTACAGGAAATTTTTCTGTCAGATAGAGCTCAGAAGACAACTAAATCTCAGACTAAAGCAAAGCCAAACTGAACAAGGGGAACAGCGGATTCTCTTTACAAGGAAGAAATTCACAATTGTTTTCGAAGGGTACTCCTCCAAAAATGCAGACAGTGCTCACTGCAGAATCCAAGCTTTACTCCATAGCTAAAGTGCATCCAGGCTTGAGAAACAAAACAGTAAAGAAACAGAACCTCAAAGACTAGTGACAGACCAGACTATGTGCCACTATGTTTTAGGCCACGTCACCAGAGTAGTAACTAGTTTTAAAAAATACATAGATGTTTAAAAGGATTAAGAAGTTAAAAAAAATTACTAAAAGTTTAAAACAAGGTGATTTTTAAAATAAAATCAACAAGAGTGAAGATGATATAGGAAAAGAATTTCAGCTATCAACACAAGAATAGAGATCTCGTCCTTTAAAATAGCTCTCCCAGCCAGACAACACACTCCTCAGAATACAACCATTTTAGTTGTATTTAGTGTTGATTCATTCAATCCATCTCTACCTCCAGAACCCACATTACAAACTCACACTTTTTAAAAACACTCTCCTGCTGAACTTGCATGAATGTATCTTTTTAAGAATAGAAAAACACCACTTCCTTGCTTACCATATTAGTCAGGGCTGAGAAGAAACCAGTCTGATGCTCCTCTTCCTTATCTTTGTATTGCCTGAACAAAAAAGAAATAAGGATGAAGTTTCAGGGTTAGAAATGGAACTAGGGTTACTTCACCTAAATCTCTCTGAGTTAGTCTTATCTGATAAGAATATAAGATGGAGGAAACTTCAACATTCAACAGCCCTTTTCAAGAGCTCACAGAAGAAGACACAAAGGGTATTAAAATATTTGTAAATTGTGTAGAGTTGAAGTGAGGCTGCTGAAAGATGTGAAACTTGAACAATGCTTGTGCTGTTACAGAGGACACAAGTAGTTTGGGCTAACACTGATGGAAAGGGATCAAGGGATTTAGGAAATTTTGTCCTGCACTGGACAAACAGTAATAAACCACATGAGCACACAGAGTCAGTAACCACAGAACAGTTTCATTTCAATCATCATCCGCTACAGACGAAATCAGAGTTGGTCACCCTATGGCCAGCAGAAACCACACAGACCGTTATGGTTCATGGCCTGGTCTTGCCTGATCCCACCCACTTTCCTGGAGCAAGTGAAGAGACTGGAACTAGAGCAAGTGAAGTCAACAAATAGGTTGGGTACCTCAGATTTAAGCTACTCTGCTTTATCTGGCACTCAAAGGGATTAGCAAAGCTCACACAACCATTTACTTTCTGTCACATAGGAATCTGATCACACACAATGTAACATGCAAAGAAAGCAACTCTAAATTCTTGGGAAAGGGGGAAGGAATGAGCTAAGCAAAACAGGCCATGATCTGATACAGCTTTTGTCAGAATGAAGGAAGTTGGGTTGGTGAAGTTTTTTCTGCTTTACTCTAATAATTTACTCAGTTAAACACATCTATGTGATTTGCTGATCTTGCAAGTCACCTGCATAACTATCACAGCAGACTTTCAAAGGAATTAAAACATTTTTTCTGGATACTCTGAGAATCATACTGCACAAAAAAATCCTTGAGTTTCTCAGGTGAAACTGCTGCAAGTTTCCAAATTTTTCTAAAGCACTTCCCTCTTAAGAAAACTCATATGTTTTATGCTGCTGCTTATGAAGCAGAGGCTAAGAATATGCTACCCTTTCTGCTGACTTTCTGGCTCTTTCTTCAGCAGCAGTTACTGCTTTCCACCATTTGGAAGAGTTTACACCCGCTAATCATCTCTGATCTGGCATGTGGACAGCACTGGATACCTTTGTTTGTTTGTTTGTTTTAGAGAGTGTTTCAGCTAAATCAATTTTTTAACAGAGAAGTTCTCAGCAAATTATTATCTTTTCACTTGTGACTAAGATTTTACGCAAAGTTCATACACAGGTAAAATCTGCGCCAGTAAAAACGTTCAATGAATATCTTCCCCTACAGCAAGAGCTCTACTGAAGCACATCAGCCCAGCTGGTACAGATGCATTGAGACTTGCAATGACAGCATCAACTGAACCAAAGTACCTCAAAGCATAAGACTATTCCCTGCCTCTCCAGGTGCATCAAGGATGTTAGGTGGTAAACAAGTGCTTTAACACAAAAAAAAAGAAGTTTGTGAAAATGTACAGCAACTATCGTGTATTGATAAACAAGAGACAATCAGGTTTTACCTGTTATATTCTGATAAAGCCTGGGCAATTACAAGTCCCATTCCCTGAAAAAAAAGTGTTAAAAAAAACTTCACGTTAAAATGTCAAGGGAGAAAAATCACACATAGCACTGCTGCCCCCTCCCCCAAGAAAATCTAGCATGCTATGCAGAATTTCCCTTGAAGCTGTTTGAACTACTAAGACATGCTATGACACAACAACATTGTAATACAAAAACCCAGACAATAAAATTTAAAGCTATTTATCTAATTACTAAGTTCAACAGAGAACGTTTACTCTCCTTGGGCCTCCAGACAGAGCTCTCACTCAAGAAGCCCCAGTAACACATCAAGAAATTTAGAAGGAAGATAGTGTCAGAGGAAGGACATCCAAAAATTCAAAACAAGAGTCATAGACACTAATAACCTTTGACTTCTTGGAAACGGCCTCCACCACTACAAAACTACTAAACATCCTTTCTGTCAAGCCAATTTAATTAAGTCAGGATAACAGTTCTCATCCTTTATTTAGCATGGAGCTTGCTTTTTTACTTCATGTCTAAAGAGCAGCTTCCAAGTCCAGAACTCACATAACTCAGTCTGCTGTCAATTTTTATCCAGGCCTGGGTAAAAAACTCAGACTGTGGCTACAACCCAAAATACGTTGCAGGACTCTTGACTCAGATACAAGCTTCCACTGAGTTACAAGAAATGACTTGTGGACTGGTAAAATCAAGTGACACAGCACTGGAAATGAGATCCCCTTTGGCATAAACCATCCTGTGCCTCTTTGGCACATGACAGCAAATAGTGTACAGATAGTTCATGAATGCATAATAGATCAACTTTAGCATGTTCCTTGCTACTCAGCTTTTTAACCACCCTCACCATTTAAATGGTGATCAAACTGTCCAAATCACGAGCTGCCTAACCTATTGCAATGGCACAGTTAAGGCTGAACAACCACTGTACTGGTGTTCCTTAGAGCAGCACTGTTCCGAGACCTGATTTCTATCATACACCATGCTTGCATGCATTACCCTATACCCCACATGAGAGAGCATCCCCAGCAGCACAGAGGAATCAAGCCAAGTACTCACATTGAGCGTGGCCTCATCATCCACAATGGAGAGCTTCACAATGTAGGGATTCACTGACTGCTCAGGGTGGGGGGGAGAAGGAAGAAAGAAAAATGGTTTTAAGTTCAGCCTTCGGGGAAAAAACCACTATCATATTATGTTTCCCAGTTTACCCAACCACCTGGGAAGAATCTCTGTCCTGTCCCATAAAACAGAATACACACAAAGATGCAGGAGTCACAGCACATACTAAGACTGCTATGCCTGGGACACCTCCTTACTGGCTCAGCCAGGCAGTCTCCTGATTTTATTGGGAAGAGAAGGAGTTTCTGTCGTTCCATCAGCTCATCTGTCAGTCTGGAAAGTGGAGCAGCTGTCCTGCAAGCCTGTTATCTGTGACACACGCCGTTTTACAGCAGGAACAGGCAGTGAAGCTGGGATGGAGAATTAATGCTCTGCTATCTCCCTTCTGCAACACCTTGCAAAGATTGCTAAAGCAGCACCCAGGAAGGCAGGACAATCTTACAGACTCATCTGCTGCTGGGATAGAGATCAACACTTTGTTTATACCACTAGAAGCTGGAAGTCCCTGAAGAATATAAATGCCTTGAACTTAGCTGAAGAAAGCACACAGGTCCACCTATAAAGACAAATGCTATTAATTTAGGAAGCATTTTAGATTAACAATGCACATTTTTCCTGGTTTATGTGTGTCAGTGCAAAACTAAAAAAGTTGATTTTGAATCAAGACAGAAGAAAAGTCTCATGTGCAGGCAGGTCATTTTGCAGGGAATTGGAGCTTGAATAATTACTTTTTTTTGTTAAAGAGATTTTTTTAAAAAAATAATCTGAGTTATGCAAGATCTCTGAAAAAAAAAAAAAAGAAAAACACATGAACCTTCTGATTCTCCAAAGTTGTATCTCTTCAGCACCTGTAGTTATCTATATCAAGGAGAGGCAAGTGCACAAAACTGGACACGAAGGGCTGTTGGATACACACTATGCTGCCAGACAAGCACACAAAGGGAAAACCTCACTTTTTAACTAATTTATTTCAGCTCTGTGTAATAAAAGACACAATATGCAATTCTAGCAGGTTGAACATGAGGCAAATAAACTTCTGCCTAAATGTTATCAAAGAGTAAGTATTTAAAAGTCACTATCTGATTTTATGTTTTAACTTGCTATCCTATCAGCCATTCCTTAAATCACTGGTAAAGTGATCAAATCAATACTTTTTCTCACAGCATTTCCTTTCTCATAGTATCAACGCAAAAGTATTTTCCCTGAAATCAGGACTAGTATTAAAAAAAAAAAAGCATAAAATATAGCTGAAGGCTTGAGTAAGTATATAGTTGGAACAACTTCTGAAAATTATTAGGATTTCAATCGAGGCATCCCCTTAAATGTTCCAAGTAAAGACATGTAAATCCCTAGAACAGAAGTTAATAAGCAAGCCAAGATCTCAGCAACACTGGTAATGACAACATGGAGAGATAGTCTCCAAGGAATTTGAGAAAAGATTACAAAATTCACGTCCCAAAAATATGAAAGAACATCCCAATGCAAAACACACTGGTATTTACACTAAAAACAGACACAATCATAGTCAGCTAATGAATTTTGAGCATTATTAGATTTTCTTAAGCAGCGGGAAACACAACAACCAATGGACTTCAGACTGAAAAGAGAACCTTTCAGCTGCACCACAGTTAACTAAAAAGAGAACTCCAGAGCACCTGATGCATGGAAGTGTGCTACAATTCACTGACAACCAGACAACCACCATACTGACCCTAACGGCCAAAGAGCAGCAAATGAAAGCAGCTACTCAAGGACAAAGATTATGGCTGCATTACTACAGGCTTGGCTTGTAGCACTGCTACAAAGGGCAGTGTTGGGCAGCTGTCACATAAAACCTTCATGGGAGTAGCTTTCAGCCTTGCCAGAGGAGCTGCTCAAGCTGAAGTTCCCCTTGCTACACGTCTGCTTCACTTGGACTGTAGGGACTGCACTTTTCAAACATCAGCACAGCTTCCTCTGAGTGCCCAGTGTCAAGACATCTCAGACAGTGTTCTCCAAAGCACTCGACCCCAACTCAATACTCCCCAGAAAGCCACTGTAAAGAGCCAAGGACAAGTCTCATGCACTCACAGCATTCTACCTTACTAAGGACATAAACTACAGTCCACAGCGACCCACGCCTCAGGGATGGGATTACACAGCTCTCCACCACTTGTCTGAATGTTGCAATGAGACTTCTGGTCTTCCCAGTCTGCCCTCATAAGCAACCCTACTTATATAATTCCCAACAGTTTTCCATCATAGCCATATATTGAAATCAAACTCCATGTTCCTGTTCAGCATTCTGTACCACAGCACAGAGTGCTGAACAGAATCTGCAATTCATGATTCTGACATCATTGACAGGAATGAGAAATTGACAGGCATTACTTTGACACCAAGCGTAGTTCCTGTCCTTGCATATTCTCTAGGTCTAGTCGTAATTCAGAACAAGACCTATTATAAAACCAGGTAGATTTTGAAACCTGCTTCCTCCTGGTAATTCTGTTGAAGCGGAGGTATTCCAGAACTTTCCTATCTTCTGCCTACAAAGTATATTAGGATATTCCTATTTATGAAGAAAAAAAACCCTGATCATTAAAGCATCATGCCTCATACAAAGAAAAGGCAATATTAGGTGTTGCTCTGACATTCTAAATGTTTCTTTTTTAAGCTGATGAGTAACTGAAAAAGACGGGAATATATCATGAAGAGGATGATGAATAAAGTTCCTCAAAGAGGAATCCATCAAAGAGACAGAGAGAAACTTCTCTTGGAAATACTAGCTGTGATGTTTCAGTTCATTCTTTGGTCACAGCTTCACCATCTCTTCTGGGGATCTGTGCTCTTTCAGTCAGCTAGTCAGGTTCTGACTCACAAATTCAGTCTGAAGCTCAGGATGACTGACAGCTCATTTTATTTTGGAGATGATATATAACCATACACACACACACAGGCAGATGTGGTTTGGCACAACAGTAACTCTTCCAAAAGGACCTTCCCCAGACTATTTCCACAAAGGAAGTGCAAATTCCCTAGGTAGTTTCTTTCATGCTGGCATGGAACAAGCTGTAGCAATATCATATACATTTGATTATACACATACATCAGAGACAGACATAGGGAGCATAACAGGGCTGGCTTGCAAAGCTTCTGCTGCTCCGTGCTGACGCCCTGATGCTACAGTCTGCACTGCTAAAAACTGTGCTGCCTCCATAACCCAGAGGCCACTCTAAATTAATGAAGCAGAGAGAAGTGATGTTTCTGTTACCCAGAACACCTACCTCATACTTTCTGTAATTGACCAGCAAGGCCAGAAGGACAACAGCATCATACCCATGTTCCCTGCGACTGAGAGGGCTGGACAGGATCTGGAATAAACAATTACACTGTTCTGTTCAGGCCTGCTTCAGGAAGCTTGCAGTGACTCAGACAGAGCAGAGCCATGAAATGTATGTGTAAGAGCAAATTATGTCCTATCTGAAAGAGGATATTTAGGGTGAAGGGAGTGTCAGTGCCTCAAGGAAGTTCTGCACACAGAGAAGCTTATTTATCACAGAAAGGATGCGCGTAGGCTTGGAGGGCATAAACGGCAAATATATTTCTCAACAGCATTGAACAGTATCTCAGTGAATCACCAGCATTACCTGTGCAAGTGTTCTGGATTTCTTCAAGGCTCAGTTCCACTGAAAAAAGTGTAATTTATCCAAGAGCAGAAAAAACATTTGATATATTCACACTTTTGAAAAACAGTTTCTCCAATACAGGAATTCTGTGTGAAACTAGCCCAGAAATCTGTTCAGATTCTAACTGTACGTAAATGTTTCAAGTGAAAATACTTTAAATAGTCAGTAGTGACTAAAAACAGCAGACTAGAGTAAAGGAGAGAGAGCGTTACAAAATATATATATATATATATGACTGAGCTATGAATGGAAGCAACAACAGTGCCAGTGAACTGCACTGCACTGAAAAAGCTGAAAAGCAAACACATTACTGAAAGTTCTCACTATGGAAGAGCCCCCACAGTAGAAGGTAGAACCCTTACCTGTAAAATAGCTTCAAATATGCTGTTAATCATCACATACTCCAGGATGGTGTTCTGGCTAATGTTATCTGTCACCTGAGTATAAACACAAGTTTTAAAATCTCATCCAAAGCTTCCACAGATGCTGTAGCTGCCTCTGGCACACACTGGGAACAGGAGAGTTCTGCTCCCAGATGGACACATTTGTCCAGAATCTCACACTTAGCAAGTCAAGGTGTGGCTAGCAATAGAGCTAGACATGAAGTAAAAGAAATCTATCTTGCCTCCCAGCCCTCTCTCTGCCAAGAAGCACCACCCACGGACTAAGAGCTCCCCATTCCTCCACACGTTGGTATTTTACACAGCTGCATGAATGACAACAGCCATCAGCTGTTGTAGGCTCTACACAGGAGGCAGAGAATGAAAAACAGGGCACATATGCTCCACTGAAAACCTTCCCATCATCAAGAGGGAAGTAAAGACCTCCCCCACTCGCAATTATCTTTTCTCACAGTCAAAATAATTCACAGTTGACCATCTCCAAGAGTTGATGAGTGGCCATTTATTACAACTTCCTAATTTTTCACATCCTCACCACTCTGGTCTACTCCACACTTTCTGTCTTTCCTCAACCCTTCTCCCTTTTTTTCCATTTTTCTGAGACTTCTTAAGTATCTTCTTCCTTAAAAGAAACCACACCTATGAATCCAGTTGACAGTTCCTCCTGCCTCTCCCCTTTAGCCCCAGCTGACACCTATCTCACAGGATGAAAAGCATCTGCTGATCTGTGTTGGCATGAGTCGTCATGCATATTCTGGACTGACCCTTGTTCTCATTCACTATTTCTTTCCCCTTCTTGAGCTTCACACTGCAGCATTCTGCTCAAGTTTTGAGACAGTTCCATCTCTCAGATGTGGCCCCTATAAGCCCTTAAGTTATCATACAGCTGTTAATTACTTACTGTTACCAAGCAGAGAAGTAGCTTCAGACACAAGCTTTTGAGGCTTTCAGAACCTTCTGCACAGAGGAGGGAGTCCAAGCTCTCCATCAGATTCTAAAGAACCACAGTCACATTATTTAAAAGCAGTATTTTAAATTACTTGAAATGTTTTATAAAAAGCTTTCTGGAAGTAGAAGAGCACCAATATAAAGCCATGTTATTCCAGAATCAATAATTGAGCCATTACTACTTCTACACAGGCCATATTCATACTATTGCTTCCCAACACTGTTTTGTGTTAACTACAGTTTACAGTTAACTACTGGCATAACATCACGATCATTTTCCATGAGTTTTCTCTAGATGCAGCAGCACACCTCCAGTTAACAATACATATATGTTATGATTAAAAATCTGATAGGCAAATTACTACGTAATGTTTTTCCCAAATGGACTACAATTTGTATAGAGAAGAAAAATTGCTACTCCTGTACAGAGGTGAAAGATACAACAAGAATTCAGCTTTATCACTGGTTACTCTGTCATTTCCCAAACTCAACATCTTTAGAGTGAAGAGCATCAAGTAAGTTTAAAAAGTACACGTGCTGATGGAATGGGAGAATACAGGGTATGACTGTCAGATAAAGATTAAGCACAAGGTGTGAGGTTCAATACTAGGTAGTAATCGCCTGTGACAGCCTTTTCTAGCTTTAGGGTCTCTTAACCGCAGTGGCTGCACAGTGTGGAATTAAAGGAAAAGAAAGTGCTCTGTTATATATTATTAACCAACCAGGGACCCCAAATGTCTGTGCTACTGTCAGGTACAGAACTTCAGGACAGCTATTTTTAGTAAGTGGCTCAAATATTTCCCCCCAGAGCTGCTGCCTGGTAGACACACCTGTCTACAACTCACTGCCCTTGCAACACAGCTGCTATGCAAACTGCTCTACGTTGCCAGGGCCTCACCTTCATACACAGCTCCGCCTTATCAAAACCCACAAGCATGTTGATGATGTCAAATCCAGAAGTGGATTTGTTCTTCTGATGGACACCCCGAATTAATGCACACAAAGTCTGCAAAGGGAAAAAACAGAAGGTGAGATGTAAGGCAACACCTCCAACTCAACAGCAAAATCCACTGCGTGACCCTCTCCTAGCACTGGCAGATACTGAAACTAATACCACCAGCCTGGAAAGCCATATATTTTGTCTGACCTCTCCTCCAGCCCTGTCATTTCTAAAGAGGATCTTGGATGATGAAAACTCATTAAAAATTGGAGAACATATTTGTCCATATTTTTCTTGTTTGAGCACAAATTTCTGTTTGGTTACCACACCGCTATACCAAGTCAGACCAATAAACTGTGTCTTTGTCAACAACAACACGAACCAAGCTCCCCACCAAACAAAACAAAAC